>ONZH01014033.1:0-146982 GCA_900303285.1 Rhinella marina | reverse complement strand
TTTTTATTCTATTTCTGAACATGATTATGGGGGCAGCCATCTTGCCTGAGCTGTTCTTAATAGCATTTAGATTTTTTTTTTTTTACAGAAGTCCCAATGGGCCATAGACACAACGGTCAGGAGGGGGGACCTCATTGACTTCTATGGGAGAATTTTCTAGGCATGCTCTGTGACCTGTGCAGAGGTCATTGTACAAGGGAAGTATAGATAAGATTCTATCTTATCTATTGTAAATGACGGATCCTGTCTTATCTGTACATAGAGGTGATATCATTACAGGCTGGATTAGAATGAAAGATAAGCAGATAACTGCAGTAAAGTGATCTGTTCAGTCCAAGAAGTGGCGCCTATTATTAGGTTTCATGGCCAGTGGGAAAACGTGAGGATTTTATGTTTTGTATTTTGTTTAAATATAGATATTGACATGGAAAATTAAAAAAAAAAACAATCATCAAAAATTCTATTAATTAATATGTGAAACATAAAAAATGTGACTTAAACAATACAAAAGTTAAAACTGTCAGATGAAATGTAGAATGTAACATTAAAAGTCAGGATTCAGCATCTTAAAAAGTTTAAAATTGCCGGAACCAGATGGCATACACCCCCGTATCCTAAGAGAATTAAGTAATGTCATAGCCAGACCCTTATTTCTGATATTTAAGGACTCTATACTGACAGGGAGTGTTCCACAGGATTGGCTTTGAGCAAGCGTGGTGCCAATATTCAAAAAGGGGTCAAAAACAGAGCCCGGAAACTATAGACTGGTAAGTTTCACATCTGTCGTGGGTAAATTGTTTGAAGGTTTAGGTCAGCATGGCTTCATGAGGGATCGGTCATGTCAAACTAATTTAATCAGTTTCTATGAGGAGGTAACTTCTAGACTTGACCGCGGCGAATCAATGGATGTCGTATATCTGGACTTCTCCAGAGCATTTGACACTGTACCATATAAAAGGTTAGTATATAAAATTAAAATGCTTGGACTGAGGGAAAAGGTCTTTATGTGGGTAAGTAACTGGCTCAGTGATAGAAAACAGAGGGTGGTTTTTAATGGTACAGACTCAGATTGGGTCACTGTTACTAGTGGGGTACCACAGGGGTCAGTATTGGGCCCTATTCTCTTCAATATATTTATTAATGATCTTGTAGAAGGCTTGCACAGTAAAATATCAATTTTTGCAGATGACACTAAACTGTGAAATTAACACAGAAGAGGCCAGTATACTGTATATATACTACAGAGGACAGTATACTGTATATATAATATATATACTACAGAGGACAGAATACTGTATATACATACAGAGGACAGTATACTGCTACAGATGGATCTGGATAGACTGGAGGCTTGGGTAGAGAAGTGGCAGATGAGGTTTAACACTGACAAATGTAAGGTTATGCATATAGGAAGGAATAATGCAAGTCACCAGTACATACTAAATGGTAAAACACTGGGTAACACTGACATGGAAAAGGACCTAGGAATTTTAGTGAACAGCAAACTAAGCTGTAGAAACCAATGTCAGACAGCTGCTATCAAGGCCAATAAGATAATGGGATGCATCAAAAGGGGCATAGATGCCCGTGATGACAACATAGTCCTGCCACTTTACAAGTCACTAGTCAGACCACACATGGAGTACTGTGTACAGTTCTGGGCTCCTGTGAACAAGGCAGACATAGCAGAGCTGGAGAGGGTTCAGAGGAGGGCAACTAAAGTAATAACTGGAATGGGTGGTTGACAGGACTCAGAAAGATTATCAAAATTAGGGTTATTCACTTAAAAAAAGACAACTGAGGGGAGATCTAATAACTATGTATAAATATATCAGGGGTCAACTGTTTATCCCCAGGACTGTGACGAGGGGACATGCTCTGTGTCTGGAGGAAAGAAGGTTTGTACACAAACATAGAAGGGGATTCTTTACGGTAAGAGCAGTGAGACTATAGAACTCTCTGCCTGAGGAGGTGGTGATGGTAAGTTCACTAAAAGAGTCCAAGAGGGGCCTGGACGTATTTCTGAAGTGTAATAATATTACAGGTTATAGTTACTAGAGAGGAGTCGTTGATCCAGAGAGTTATTCTGATTGCCTGATTGGAGCCGGAAAGGATTTTTTTCCCCTTAAAGTGGGGAAAATTTACTTCTACCTCTTTTTTTTTTTTGCCATCCTCAGGATCAACTTGCAGGATAACAGGCTGAACTGGATGGACAGATGTCTTTATTCAGCCTTACAAACTATTAGGGACATTTATCAAACTGGTGTAAAGTAGAACTGGCTTAGTCGCCCATAGCAACCAATCAGATTCCTCCTTTCATTTTTGACAGCTCCTTTGGAAAATGAAAGGTGGAATGGTGTATCAGTAATGCGTTTTGCTAGCATTCAAATACTGTGTAATATTAAAGTCTAACCTAGGGCTAAAATGAACACTTCCAATTGTTTCTAACAATAATTCTCATACCCAAATGGAATATCACTGAGTGGAAGGTCCTTGAAAGGCTATAGAGAAGCTTCTCCTACTACAGTGTTGGATCCAAGGCCCTTATATTGTAGACTTGAATTCTGCTCTACTGTTACTATGAACGTACAGCTGGCCTCAGAAAAGCTACGGAAATGGAACAACACTACAGGTACAAGATCAAAATAAAAGTTTTGAAATGAGGTGTCCTACTTAGTAGCTCAATTATTTCTGCTGATGAAATGAAGTAGTCCCTCAAGTCTACAGTGTTTCTTTTATCTCTAGTGCTAATCACATTACTCCAGTCAACGCCTGAATAATTTAAAGCGCACATAATTAAAACATGCCCCTGTGCTGCCAACTTTCCATATGTATAAGTACAGTAGCTGTTTTTTTCCCTTTGCAGATAATTTGTGCTTTCTTGCAGTTTGTGACAATGCTTCCCTTGTCAGTTGTTTTATTCCTGGCTCCTGTCATACTGTATCCGCGTACGCCTTTTTAGATCTCTTTTTAGCTAAGCAGAACTCACACTACTGCTTGAGAAAAGTCCCATTGAGAAGGACTGAAACGTCGCTCTGGTGAAATAAATACATTTTGCTTTTTGCACAACTTATGGTGGTGCTGTGGAATTAATTTTTATAAGCAGAACTCACAGTTACATGAGATGATGAATATCAGGTAGAAGCCATAGTGGAGAGAGTTAGATCACAACAAACCACATATCACGGTCTGCCGCTGAGTGAGGATCTGAGCCATAAAAAAATGTACCAGTGGCATGTAGCGCTCTGTGGCAAGATTTTTATTTCTAACAATAAACATCAACTCTAATCCCACCCAATCCTCTTTGGGGCCCCAACACAATAAGAATGTCCCCTTAGTGCTCTCAGACCGTAACAATGCCCCTTTAGTGCCCTCACAGAATATGATGCCTCCATAGTACCTCCCCTTACAGTATGATGCCTCCATAGTGCCTACCCCTTACAGTATGATGCCTCCATAGTGCCTACCCCTTACAGTATGATGCCTCCATAGTGCCTACCCCTTACAGTATGATGCCTCCATAGTGCCTACACCTTACAGTATGATGACCCCTTAGTGCTACCTCTCACAATATGATGCCCCCTTAGTGTCCCCATGCAGTATGATGCTCCTACATGGCCTGCTCACTGTACAATGTCCCTTAAGTGCCCCCAAAAAGAAAGAGGCCACTTTAGTCACCCACACAAAGTGATGCCCGCTTAGTGCCTGCCACACAGTTTTATGTCCTCTTAAACAGCTCTTACACAGTGATGCCCACTTGAGTGTCTCCCACACAGTATGATGCCCTCTTAAGTGCCCCCTCACAATGAAGACCTTTTAAGTGCCCACCACACAGTATACTGTACGCACTGCGATGCCCATTGTGAGCAGCGGCACCGCTTCATGTTGTGCTCATGCCCGAGCCGGCGTACAGGGCGGGACCAGCTGGGGAGGGGTAATATGGAAAGAAGGCAGATCAGCCTGGTCACCAAGAACCCCGCCCCTGGGCACTTGTGAGCCCTCATTAGCATATGGATTAGGGCTCATGCACAAGACGGGTGCTGGCCTGTGGCCGAATTGCAGCCTGCATACGCCGGGTCCACAATACACGGGCAACGGCCGTGTACAGCCCACATCACGGATCGCAGACCCATTTACTTCAATGGGTCTGCAATCACAGAGACTACGGTGTGCTTCCATGGTGTTTCTGGCTGTGCCTCCGCACACAGTGCATGTGCTACTTTTTTGCGGTGCGGACCATCGGATGCGGATCACGGACCCCATTCAAGTGAATGGGTCCGGGATCCGAATGCGGCGGCCCCACAGTCAGTGCCCGTGCATTGTGGTCCACAGCACGGGCACTGAACGCACACGTTTGTGTGCATGAGCCCTTAAACTGCATTTTTTCAACTGGTAAAAGTCAGAAGAATACAAGAAAGGTAACATTGGAATCTTGTGTAGTTTATATTGTCAAATCTTCGTGACAGACTCCCTTTAACAGGTCAATTTTACTGCATAGTGAACGCTGTAAAAAAAAAAAAAAAAATACCTGTGGCAGAATTTCATTTTTTTCCAATTCCACCCAATTTGGATTTTTCCACTACATTGTATGCAACCACAAAAGATGCCATTAGAAAGTACAACTTGCCCTGCAAAAAATAAGCCCTCATAAGGCTATGTTAACTGAAAAATAATAAAGTTATGACTCTGGGAAGGTGAAGAGTGAAAAACAAAAAACCTAAAAAAAAAGTTAATTTACATAAATTTTCTATAAAGGCTGAATGTATAGAAAAAGCTATTTTACGTTGATCACCTTTTACCAATAATCGCACATTTAAATATGTTATGGGTCACGGATGCCAAATTTGTCCGTTTTGTTTTCATTTTGTGATATTTAACACATTTTTTTAATTCTAAAATAATTATCATTATACAACGTCAATTCCAGAAAAGTTTGGGTGTTGTGTAAAATATAAATAAATGTAATGAAGAACAGAATGTGATGATCTGCAGATCTCAGAGATCCATATTTTATCCACACTACATCACAGAACACAAATCAGATGTTGAAAACTAGACCTTTTACAATTCATGGCAACAACGCATCTCAAAAAAGTTGGGGCAGGGCCATGTCTACTATTGTGTATCATCCACTCTGTGAACATCTGGGCAGTGAAGAGAGTAATTGCTGGAGTTTTGGGAGAGAAGTGTTGCCCCATTGTTTTCTGATGTG
Organism: Rhinella marina; assembly: GCA_900303285.1. Classification (NCBI taxonomy): domain Eukaryota; kingdom Metazoa; phylum Chordata; class Amphibia; order Anura; family Bufonidae; genus Rhinella; species Rhinella marina. The sequence goes on along the minus strand of ONZH01014033.1, from coordinate 141,770 downwards.
TTCTGAGAATTCTAGCTGCTCAACAGTCTTGAGTTGAACCCAGACATAACCCCTTCTTCACCCATTCAGCCCGTATGAGTGGAGCATTTCATGCTCCGATGCTCTTCCTTGCCCGGTGCTGTATTGTGCAGGGCAAGGGCTGTTTTGTTTACATTTTTACACTTCTAAGTGGAGGCTTCCGCCTAGTAGTGTTCCCGATGACGTCATCGGCACTAATGGGCGGTCTATAGCGCTAAAGACCGCCCTTTAGTGCCGGTGATGCCACAGGGCTCACTGCTAGGTGGAAGTCTCCACCCAGCATTCCCATACAGAGACTCTGTACGTAGGGGCGAATTGACCATAGACCTTACAGGGAAATTTCCTGGTGGGCTGATGCCCAGGGGGCCGCCTGGACCCTCTTCACATCCAACCATTGGAAGTTTTTGGGGATGTATTTTGTGCTGCTGGCAGTATTGTATGATGGACTGTGGTATTTGGCTCTGTTAGGTTGGTATAATGTGCCACAATATGGTATTGCTGGCCCTGCCTTCCATCAATTTGGATCTGACTTCAAAATGGGGGACGACTTTTAGTATTGTTTCCAGGGCCACTTTAAGTTCCCAGTCCGCCCCTGTTGGTACGTCACCAGTAGTGAAGAAAAAGCCCTTGCCCTGTGCAATACAGTGCAGGGCAAGGGGAGCATCGGAGCATTTCATGCTGAATGAGCTCTGAACCCGGACAACCTCTTCAAGGTTTATTTGCTGGATTTTTAGTTTCATGATGCACCAAATGTTTTCTATTGGTGAAAGGTCTGGATATCTTCTGTGAAGCCGTACTGTTGTGATGGATGCAGTATGTGGTTTAGCATTGTCTTGCTGAAATATCAAGGCCTTCTCTGAAAGAGACGTCTGGATGAGAATGTATCTTGCGCTTAAACCTCTATATACTGTTCAGAATTTATAGTGGCTGTCCGGATGTGTAAGCTGCTCATGCCATAGGTGCTAATGCAACCCCATAACATCAGAGATGCAGGCTTTTGAACTGTGTGCCGATAACAAGCTGGATGGTCCCTCTCCTTTTGAGTCCACAGAACATGGCATGTGCGGTGTTTCTGGATTGTGTTGACATATGGCTTTCCATGATACAGCTTTAACCTGCATTTGTGGATTGCACGGCCAGCTGTGTTCACAGTGATTTTTGACATGTTCTTTAGCCCATGCAATGATTTCCAGTACGTCTAGCACCAGGTGAGGTATAGAGTGGGCTCAGCATGCATGTTGGTACCTGCATTGCCTGGATTTAATGGAGGCCATTATGGCACAAAAATGGTAAAAGGCAGAGTGGACCCAGCATGTATGTGGAACCTGCACTCCCTGTATTTTATGGTGGCCACTACGGCACATAACAGGTAGTATTTAGTGTTAGGTTCCCATCTTACAGAGATCGCCTTGATGCCGGCAGACGGGCCTAAATAAATTTGCACAAAATGTATTTGCCAAGAATCTCAAATTTACAAAATAAGCGTAGCATTAGCACCAGGATATTTTCTATGACTATGGCATTGCTGTACATTATTTGTGTTTGCAGAGCGCTGCTGCATTGTATTTTTTCTTTGTGTTTTTAGCCATGGCAGCGTGCACCTGCACATTAGGATGTGCTGACTTACCCCCTTTTTCTTGCAGTACAGAATGATGCCTGTTTTTAATGCAGCACCACCTGAGGGCTTCTAGATCACGAGCATCCAGTATTGACTGTCGGCCTTGTCCCTTCTGTATATGGGTTTCCCCAGATTCTCTGAATCTTCTGATATAAGGTACTATAGATGGTGAGCTCTTCAAAGTCTTCACAATTTTACATTGAGGAATATTTTTCTGAAATTGTTCCACAATTTTTAGACACTTTTTTTTGCAGATTGGTGAACCTCTTCCCGCCTTTACTTCTGAGAGACTCTGCCTCTCTAAAAGGCTCTTTTTGTTCCCAGTCACATGACTTATTTACAAACTGCTCCTCTCGTTTCTTTTTATTAGTACCACTTACTATTTTGCCCGTCCCACCTTTTTTTCATGCTGCATCAAGTTCTAAATGAGTTCATTTTTTTATGAAATGGTAAAATGTCTGACTCTTAAAGTGTAACTGTCGTAATCCACTGGGGAACCTCAAAAACAAATGGGAAAAAGATGTAGGTGCGCTGTCAGATGAACAATAGAAAGATGTATTGGGGGCGGTACCCGCACTGTCACTAAGTGTGGCACATCGCCGCTCACAACTATTTTGAATACATCGGGTATATAAAGCACACTGGCTTATGTGGAAGATGGGCCTTCGATCAGACGCTACATGCACCAGATGCGGATCTACTTCATATGTTCTGGACTTGTAAAGAACCAGAACAATTCTGGTGTGCTATATATCAGCAAATTGAAATATGTTACACTATCAAGATACCACAAATTCCCTTAGTTGGGTTTTTAGGATATGTAGATGAGCTTCCCTGTAACGCAGCTCACAAAATAGCAATTGCTAGGTTGTTATATACTGCACGTAAGACCATTGCAAAACACTGGATCCAACCAAATCCGCCGACAGAACTACAATGGCTTCAGATGGCTAATAATATGATTGCTATGGTACACATTAAAAGAGGTACAATAAAGAAATTCATGCAACAGTGAGCTTATGTAACATTTGGACGAATATTATCCTTAAAGAAGAACTCCCGCAAAAATTTTTATTCTCTGACCTGTTAGAAAGGTGCATGATATAATCTGTAGTGAATGTCATTTTCTTATCAGAGGTTGTAATTGAGAGTTTCCACTCTCTTCTTATTGTAGCTGGGTCATGTGACCAACTCCCTGACCTCCAACTGACCCAGGACAGCAAGCCAGTCACTGCTCTATTCATTCCTATGAGACTGAAAGTGAGGCTCCCATAGGAATACATAGAGAATTAGACTTCCTGTCCACACATGTTACTGTGCGAGTTGGTGGTTCTACTTCCTAGTCACATGACACAGATTAGAAGCATCAGGGAGATATAACTCAAAAATTGAGCCACTGGTAAGAAAATGACATTCACTACAGATTACATCATGTACATTTCTAGCAGGACATGGAATAAATTTTTTTGTGGGAGTTCTTCTTTAAGGGATTGGGAGGATAAATTAAGACTATGAGATGGGGGGTTTGCATGCGACCACACGGGGAAAGGGGAGGGTAGGGTGTTGAAACTCAGGGGAGGGAGGATTTGTAGAGCATATGATTACGTAAATATTTGACACAGTACATTTAAGAATAATAGCTTTTTATTCTGTAATAGACAAACAAATGTACATCAATACTTTGTCAAATGATGTATACTATGCAATTTTATTGTTTTGTTGTATTTTGCAAAAAACCGAGTGTGAACTCATAATAAAAATGATCTGATCAAAAAAAACAAAAAACATTGGGGGTCTGAGCTGAGCTCTGATGGAAAAAAAATGTTTTTCTTATTTTCCTCCTCTAAAACCTAGGTGCGTCTTATGGGCAAACAATACAGTACATTTATTTACATTTTACAAACAGTCACAACTTATTTCGACTTGAGGTTGTATACATTTGCCTCTTTATTATTTTAGATTTTTTTTTTGTCCCGATAGGACTAATCATTGTTTTTAACTGATATATAATGGAAAAGCTGTGCTGAAGGTATGTCCTAACAGTCAATATAGTAGGGCAGCTTTACTTAGGCCTGGACTGTCAAAATGAAGCCCCAGCAATCACAATGCCAATGTTAGCAGGGAAGCCCTTACACCAAGGGTCTGCAACCTTTGGTATGCTAGCTGTTGAGTAACTACAACTCCCAGCATGCTTCATTCACTTCTGTGAGAGTTCTGAGAACAGCTAAGCAAGTATGCATGCTGGGAGTATCTGTTGCTGAAGCCTGGTGGTAGGACGTTGCTGATCCATGCCCTACACTTTGATTACACCTCGTAGGATCTGTTCCAGGAATATTTGTTCTTCAAATTACTTAGAGTTTATCATTAGTTTTGTCTTCTTGTACCAAAACGTATTCACTCACAGTGTTGATATAGCTTGTTTAGAGGGGTCGTCCGGCTGGGTAAAATATTTTATGTAAGGGAAAGGATGCTGCCGTTCGGACTCCTGAGGTCCTCTGCAGTTTCCATTTCCTGACCAGACACGTATCGTTGCTGTGGCCAGCGATTGGCTGAGCAGTCACCTCTTGCCGTTTCCTGCGTTTCGAGCCCGGACTGCAGTGTGGTGATCGGTGAGGTGAGTAATGATTTGTTTTTTACTTATTCTGACCATTAAAATAAAAAATCTTATCCCATCGGACAAACCTTCTAGCTGAATGTTTAAACCTTTCACTCAAATAGGTATACCATTGCCTCTGAACCAACCCCTTTTGATCACATTTGTTGTACGTGTAGTAGTTCAAGATTACTCAGAAACAGAGTATATAACAAATGGCATGGCGATAACTAAAGGAAATAAAATATATTTCTGGATAAAGTTTTATTTTGGGAAGACATGCCCTTTAAAGGGGTTGTGTCATCTCATACATTAGGGGCATATCGCTAGGATATGTCTGATAGGTGCAGGTCCCACCTCTAAAAGGGAGCCCGCAACGAGAAGAGCAGACTGCGCTTGGACGGTCGCCATCCATTCATTTCTATGGGACTGCCGAAAATTGCTGAGCGCTGGATAAGCTATTTCCGTCAGCCCCATACGAGTGAATGGAGCGGTGGCAGCACTTGCGCGGTGTGCTTCCAATTAATTTAAATGGGACTTTTAAAATGGCCGAGCGCACTGCTTGGCTTATCAGACATTGGGGCCATATCCTAGCGATATGCCCCCAATCTATGAGACGAGACAGCCCCTTTAATAAGTGTGTATAAACAAACTTTATTTTCATTCACTGACTGCTTGCAAACATTTTGAAACAATGAAAATCTGAAATTTTGTTAACCAAAAAAAAAAACTTTAACCATTTGCTAGTCAAGGTATCATGTGACATTCAGTTACTTGTGGCAATTACAGTGCGTTACATGTGCAGGTGGAGAAGGGACCCCCATGAGGACAAACGATCGCGGTCCCTATGACTTTTTACCAGTCACAGCACCTCTCTCGTCTGGTAATGAAGTTTAGCTCCATTCTAGTGGACAGGGCTGAGCTGCCATAACAGACACAAGACATGGGCACGACTACGACCTTAGTGTATAAACATAAAATGAATTATGATGGAATTAATAAACTTCATTACAACTTTGCAGACATTGATCGGAGCCAGGGCTGGCGATGGTTTGTATTAACCAAGACATCCTCCTCTTAATTCCTTTTGTTCTTTTGCAGGAAGCCGTCTGTCTCTGCTTAAGGTTGCATTCCAAGGCATGTCCAGCAGGGGGCAGCAGAGAGGAGGGACTGCAGCCTTCATACACTACCAAATAACATTGCCAGAACTAGGCAGAAGTGTTGATGTGGCAGCCATTCAAGTGACAGAAAAAGAAATGCAACCAGTGTAGCTTCTTGTGTTACACCTTCCTATGATTGTTCACACCTTGTAATTTTCGGTGTTCTGTTCTCTTGCTTTTTGCCCTTACAAAACGCTTAACACCAAGGGCACCCCCCCCCAACTACCATTAGGCATGAGCCCCAACATCAGGGTGTGTGCCCTCCTATCACTGGCCCTAAGGAGCACCGAGGTGAGGATTGCCACTGTGATTTGTGTGAACAACTGTCATTGCCATAGCCACTACCACTCATATCCTCCACTGCTCCTCCTGGGCTTGTGGCACTCTTTTTGTCAGAATCTGTGACGGGGGTCCTGAAATGAGCCTGCAGCATAGATGTGAACAAGCCCCTAGGGCCTAGGCCCAATTCAAATCTTGTTTTTGCCGATTTGTCTTCCTTGGCAAGCACACTAAATAGACTGTAAGACCACTATCCAAGGCCTCATGCACACCGCAATACTAGTGCACCGGCCGTGTGCACCCTGTATCACGGATGCGGACTTATTCACTTGAATGGGTCCGCAATCCGGGAGATGCAGAGAGGAAGCACGGATCGGAACCCCATGGAAGTACTACGGAGTGCTTCCGTGGTGTTTCTGTCCGTGCCTCAGCACCGCAAAAATAGAACATGCTGGGGACCGCTAATTGCTGCCCCCAATGAATGGAACAGCCGCGTGCATGTGTCCTAACATATTGGTATAAGGCCTCATGCACACGATCGTATGTATTTTTTAGTCCACATAAAAACGGATCTGCAAAAAATACAGATAACGTCCGCGTGCATTCCGTATTTTGCAGAACCGAACAGCTGGTCCCTAATAGAAAAGTCCTATCCTTATCCATAATGCGGACAAGAATAGGACATGTTCCATTTCTCTGCAGAATGGAAAATACGGACAAACGGAAACAGAATGCACATGGAGTAACTTCTGCAGACCCTCTGAAATGAATGGTTCCGTATATGGTCCGCAAAAAAAAAAACGGAACGTACACGGAAAGAAAATACGTGTGCATGAGCCCTAAGGCCAGAAAATCACCAGGACAAACCCTAATGTGCAGTAGCTGCCACCCTTCGGCTACGCCCAGGGGTGTAGCTATAGGGGGTGCAGAGGTAGCAGTCACTACCAGGCCCAGGAGCCTGAGGGGGCCCAAAGACCATTGTGCTGCATAAGAAGACACATAAAGTACTGAGGGAAGGGGGGCCCAAGCTGAACTCTTGCAACAGGGCCCATGAGCTTTTAGCTACGCTCCTGGCTACACCGCTGCACCTTACGTAATATGGTCATAGATGGGCAAACTGTATCTTGTCAGCTGAAGCACTAGAACCGTATGGCCCTGTTTACACAGTTTATACCTTTAAGGAAAGGAACAGTACCCAGAGAGACATTGACATTTCACTTGAATGGGTCCGCAATCTGGAAGGTCCAGTGCGAAACGGAGGCACGGGACCCCACAGCAGCACTATGGATCACTTCAGTGGGGTTTCTGTCTGTGCCTCTGCACTTCATAAAAACAGAACATAGTCCATTTTTTTGCGGTGCGGACGGATCACAGACCCATCTAGGTTGAATGGGTCTTCACCCACCTGCGGAATCCACCCTGATGTTGCCCGTGCATTGAGGACTGCAAATTGTGGTCCCCAATGCGCGGAACAGCCGACCAACGGTGTGTGCATGAGCTCTTAGGGCTCATTCACACGAACGTATTTTCTTTCCCTGTCCATTCTGTTTTGGGGTTTTTTTTGCGGACCGTATGTGGAATCATTCATTTCAATGGGTCAGCAAAAAAACAGAAGTTACTCCGTGTGCATTCTGTTTCCGTATGTCCGGTCCACAAAAAAATAGAACATGTCCTATTATTTTCCGCATTACGGACAAGGATGTCCATTAGGTTCCATTAGGGGCCGGCTGTTCCATTCCGCAAAATACGGAATGCACATGGACGTCATCCGTATTTTTTGCGGACTGCAAAATATATACGGTCGTGTGAATGAGCTCTTAAGCAGTGCAAAATCATTAGTAAATCTGTCCCACTGGCCCAAATTTAGGCCCCATTCACACGACCGTATGAATGGGGCCGTATGTATTCCGCAAAATTGTGGAATACATGCAGCCCCATTCACTTCTATGGGAGCGCACAGCCGCGGCACGGAGACAGCTCCGTGCCGCGGCGCCGCATAAAAAGATAGAACATGTCCTATACTTGTCCGTACGCACGGACAAGTATAGGCATTTTCAATGGGGCCGTACGGTGTGTGTTCCGAGCGCTGCGGAACACACGCCGGGCGGCCCCCGTATATTTGCGGGTCCGCAATAATGCGGACCCGCAAATATACGGTCGTCTGAATGAGGCCTTACTGTGTCTGAAATCTGCCTAAAAAGTGGCGCCAATTGACAAAAGGGTTTCTACGCTTTTTCCCTGACTTGCTTACTGAGGGTGAGGTTTATCACAAAAGGGAGGGGTTTGATGGGAAAGAGGTGTGGTCTAATACACGCCATATTTATCCTTCAGCCTGAGCCCCTGTGATACAGCTGGTGCAGGTCTAGACAGACTAAGGTTACACCATCTAGGATTAGTAAATCTGGGCCATTTTGTCCAAAACACCATAAAACCCCAACATGTTGTGACATAACTGCCCAGTGGCTCTATATCCTCCAGGGGTGGATTGGCCTACAGGTAAATTTCCCGGTAGGCCAATGCCAAGGGAGCCACCAGCCAGGCCCATAAAGATCTGATGCCCTCAGCATTAATTAATGTAAGCGCATCAGGCACTTGGCAAGCACCTTGGTTCTGTTAGGATGGTATTTTGGGCTACACTACAGTGTTCCTGACCCCTACTACTTCTGTTGTCCCCGTCTACTTGTGTTGCTTCGCCTGTCAGTTTGTACCCGCCTACAACATGGGGCCAATTTTAATTTTTTTCCAGGGCCACTTTAAAGGGATTAATGTAAAACATAAAAATCAGACATCATATAGTACGACAATCTCTTTCTAACAAAGCTAGAACCAGCCCTGTACCTCACATGGATCCAGAGATCTCCACATTCATTGCTCTGCTAGATTTATATCAAGCTGACAGCTCAAGGGGAGTGTCTTTTCTGCTGCAGCTCAGGGGGCGTGTCCATGTTCTCCCTATCACAGCTCAGGAGGCGTGTCCATGTTCTCCCTATCACAGCTGAAGAGGCAGTTGAGGGATGAAACTGAGCATGTGCGGCCTTCTCAGTGAGCAGGACAAAGAAATAAGATAAAGAACAAACAGCAGGTGGTGCTATACAGATAGATTTTATTGAATAACTCAGTGACCATGCTAAATTTTTAATTACATGGAAATACAAAAGTATTCAGGGGCTGGTTTGAAAACTGTAGAATATTTTTCTTGGGACATCCCCTTTAAAGGGGTTGTCTTACCTCAGACATCGGGGGCATATCGCTTGGATATGCCCTGCCAAAAACAGTCGAGCACTGGCTCGGCTATTTCTGTCAGCCCCATTGAAGTGAATGGAGCGGTGGCTGCGCTTGCGTGGTGCGCCTCCCATTCATTCTTATGGAGAGCTGAAAACGGCCGAGCAGCTAGGAATGAATAGAGGGCAACCGCACATGCACAGTCCGCTCTTCTTCTCTTTGCAGGACCCGCACCTATCATATCATAGCGGTATTCCCCCAATGTCTCAGCTGAGACAAACCTTTTAAATTTTCAGTCCCCCCCCCTGATGTCCACAGAGGTGTAATGTCCCAGGACATCGCAGTCACATGGTCACTCTGGACAAGATGCCACTGCAGTCTAGGCGGTGGGGCTTGGTACAGTATATTAGAAACCCAAAGCAATGGAGGGGGACACTGCAAGCATCAAGGCTGGGGCTCACAGGGCCCTTTCCAATCCCAGTTGTTTGCATTATTACTGTAAACCTCCCTCAGATGCCATTACAGCTTCTCCAGCAGGCACCATAATGCAGCTGCCATGACAGATTTACGATTTGTCTCCAGTCACGTAGAGCTCCATTCACATTATGTAACCTTACGCGTCAGCTCCCCATCCTGCACGCGCACTCCCCATGAATGCCGTTTTCACATCTAGAGTACACAATGCTGCATCCTGGATCAGCACTCAGCATCTCTACAAACCACAAAGGCTCTACTCATCCACTCGGAACCGACCATCTTACCAAATAGGGGCCACGTGTCGTGTCATTTAGACTTGAACTTGACTAACCCCCTATGACGTATAACTTGCACCACTTAAATCGGACTCATCGTCTCATTGGAAGGTTCAACGCCTTCGAGACAACCATAGGCCAAGGAGCCTACGTGAAAAAAAAAATCAACTCACCTTCCTCCGCCCCCCCCGGTGACACAATGGTTTAGCCCGCAAGGTGTGCGCGCGTTGGCGTGGAGATGGACGCCGGGTGCAACCTAACCCTTTGCGGTCCCGTTAGTCTAGTCCTCTGATTGGGCGGCATCCAAAACGCTGGCATTTCATTGGCCGGTGCGTGCCAGGGTTTGGAGTGGTCCCGTATCATGCTCGGTTGCTCTGCAGCGTTGATGCTTTTATTTTTTTGTAGAGGAGACAGGGAGAGAGAGAGAGCGAGAGACGGCAGGAGAGCGAAGAGACAGCCCCAGGGGCTGAGGCTTGTGGGAAATCTTGTTGACAGGAGTGAGACGAGACGGGTCAATTCAAGAACTTACAGTGACGGGAATTTTAAGAGACGGCAAGCTAGAATGCAAAGAAAAATAGACAGTCGCCCAGAGGAATAATAATAAAAAAAAGAGACGCTTGGGCATTTGAGACACTTGTGGAATTAAAAGGACTCCTTGTCGTGCAAAAGAATCATGTGAAGGACCCCAGGGCAGTGAGTGGCCATCCCCACGAGATCTGGTGAGTGACCTCAGACCGGGCCCTGGGAGCATCACGAGTGACAGCCGGAGGGTGAGGGTCACGTGACCAGGGTGTTTGCCTGCCTGCATGGACAGGCAGGGGTAGGTGTCTGTGGCACTGCATGTCTCCTGGCTGTCTGGAGACTCTCCCATGGACTGCTGACTGCCTGCATGTCATCCCTGCTCCAGATGTCTGGAGATTTGCATTTTCTGCCCATCCTTCTAAGCCTGGCTGCAGAGAGGACGATTTCTTTAAAAAAAAAAAAAAAAAAATACTGTATTTCTCATCCTCAGCTGGGAATTACTGCAAAATGTGATAGAAAGGGTTAATTTTCCCTCCGTCTGCCTTGCCTCTAAGGATAGCAAACTTTTCCTAATGACAGGTCGGACCCTGCAGTTTGGGTGCCACAGACTGTTTGGCATAGGATGGCGCCGTCAGTGCCCGCTTTATAGTGTATTCTACTCCTTTCCTGTTCAGTCCTGTGGAAGGGCAGGTTCACACAGAGGTGGGAGACGTATACATCTTTTCTTTATATTTCTGATTCCTTTTTAATCTGCTTCTGGCTTTGGCTGAAAACCCAGTGGGAAAACGTGATTTAAAAACTCCTCCAAAAACTCTGTGTGAACCTATCCTAAGAGTAATATTGATCTGAGGTTTAAAGGGAACCGGTCACCATGAAAATGCAACCTGCAGGCAGCGTGTTATAGAGCAGGAGGAGCTGAGCGGACTGATATCTAGTTTTATGGGAAAAGAGTCAATATAATCACTTTTAAATCGCTTCACTTTCTGATTTCATTGTTCATAGGGAAGGTGTTATCAGTGCCTGACAGCTATATACACACTTACAGAGAGAATACAATCACTGATAACACCTCCCTATGTGCAGCTATCAGTGACTGAGCTATCTATGTATACACACTTACACAGAGAATACAATCACTGATAACACCTCCCTATGTACAGGTATCAGTGACTGGCAGTTATCTCTGTATACACACTTACACAGAGAACGCTATCAATCACTGATAACACCTCCCTATGTACAGGTATCAGTGACTGGCAGCTATCTATGAATACGCACTTACACAGAGAATACTGTCAATCGCTAATAACACCTCTTCCGTGAACAGCTATCACTGACTGATCTCTGTATACACACTTACACAGAGAATGCTATCAATCACTGATAACACCTCCCTATGTACAGGTATCAGTGACTGGCAGCTATCTTTGAATACGCACTTACACAGAGAATCCTATCAGTCGCTGATAACACCTCCTCCGTGAACAGCTATCAGTGACTGACCTCTGTCTCTGTATACATACTTACACAGGGAATACTGTCAATCACTGATAACACCTCCCCTGTCTACAGCTATCAGTGACTGACAGCTATCTCTGTATACACACTTACACAGAGAATGCTATCAATCACTGATAACACCTCCCCCATGTACAACTATCAGTGACTGACCGCTATCTCTGTATACACACTTACACAGAGAATACAATCACTGATAACACCTCCCTATGTGCAGCTATCAGTGACTGGCAGTTATCTCTGTATACACACTTACACAGAGAATGCTATCAATCACTGATAACACCTGCTGTGTGTACAGCTATCAGTGACTGGCAGTTATCTCTGTATACACACTTACACAGAGAATGCTATCAATCACTGATAATACCTCCTCCGTGTACAGCTATCAGTGACTGGCAGCTATCTCTGTATACACACTTACACAGAGAACGCAATCAATTACTGATTTCTGTTGCTCTTTAAGCTCTTCACTGGGACACACAAGTCTTCATACTTTTCTGATGCCGTGCCTGTCCAAAAAGAGGCTGCTAGATCTAGATGGTATTGTATACCCAATGCCACCTGCTATTATTAGCCCCCTGCTTTGGCACCAGCCCGGGCATTGACCTTGATTCCTGTAGAAATGAGTGCAACAGGTGCCACCGTCGGAATGGGATGTGCCACCTTTTATTGTTTTATGTTGAGTTTGTTACATTGTGTCATTGTTCTGTGTAAGGTAAATATTTGTATAGAAGGGGTACATGTTCTTCTCACCCCATGTGACGTCTGACGGTATTTCTCCGCTAACATTGACAGACACCCCCTTCCTCTTCGGCTTGATGTGCTCTAGAAGTGTGTAAGGGAGGCCAGCCCGCGGCCCCACCGCTGCGCCTGGTGATGGTGCCGGCAGGATGCCTTGGTTGCCAGTGAAGAAGATCCGTAGGCAATTCAAACTGCTCCTCTTGTTGGTGCTACTAACCTCAGCCGTCTGGGTCACCTACCTACATATCAGTCTGGCAAGGCAGGGCAAAGCTCTTCGGCTGCCCTTCGTCTACAGTAGAGGTAAGTGTCTTGGAATCTTCTAGTGGCCGCGCCGCTGAAACCTGTCACCTTTTCCTGCAGGCACATTTTTGTACCCTCCTTCATGTCCTCCTTCACCTTTCCGCTAAGCCGGATTAAAACTTTGAGCTCCTCGGACGCGGTACTTTGCAACAGAGGTGCAGTTACTTGAGAGACATGCAACCATAGACGGGTGTTGCTGAGGCGAATTTGTGATTTAACCCTTGCATTTCATCAGGGAGCCCCACGTAAGCCACAGCTAACAGTCACTTCTGCGACATAAGGAACGTGAAACGCCTTTTTCAGTGATCCCGAATCTTCAGCTCCGTTAAATGAAAGATTTGGGTTACTTTTGGCAGGCGTCTTGTTGATGGGAGGAGCGCTGTAATTGGGGATCTCAGTGGCTTGTTATTACATTAACGTGCAGTATTGACTTGGCGAGCCCCTTCGCTCCCCTCCCTTTGCAGTTTCTGTGACTCAAGCATGGATTTTCCAGCTGGCAAGAAGAAAAGCATCAGGGAGGAGGTGAAGCTGTGGGATCCCCTCACTAACAGAGGGGTGTGCGCGCCCAGGAGAGCCGGCAGCGCTGTCCACGTATCTGACGGTATTGTAGCACTGGACGCCGTGATATAGTCTTATATAAGACATTGATGTACATCTCATTAGTCCTAGGAGATATAATCCTCCTGACCTGCACACTGTGCGCTCAGGGTAGTCAGGGTGTTCTTTACACGGCGATTAGCTTCTATGTACTTCCCTTCCTGACCTTCTACGGCTTATGTTGTGACAGTACCGATATGTGAAGTGTCTTAAAGGGGTTTTCCAGGCTCCCAATAGGTCATTGATTTCCAATCGGTGAGGGTCTGACACCCCCACCCCCCTACTGCTGTGAATGGAGAGGGAACCACAGCTCCGTCCAAAGTGTAGTGGCCGTGCTGGGTTACTGCACCTCATTCCCCATTGACGTGAATAGGAGCTGAGCTGCAGTAACCAGCACGGCCATTACACTTTGGATGGAGCTGTGGTTCGTTCTCCATTCATCAGAGGCTGCAAGGAACATCTGGGATTGGGGGTACAGGGTGTCGGACCCTCACTGATCGGATATTAAAGGGGTTATCCAATCATATAAAATGTCCCCCATATGCCCAGGCCCCTCACATTGAATATACTTACCTGGTCCCTGCACCGCCGCTGCAGCTTCTCTCCGTGAGCGGATGAAAACATTCGGTGTTGGTGGGAGCAGCCAATGGCAGGCGGTGACTGGGACGGGCATCCCTATTCCAAAATGCCGTTCATTAGTTATAATGGCTCGTTTGGTCTGGGGAACAATCATTAGGAGAAATAAAATGTCCACCATCCTTTTAGTACACACAAAACCTGTCCTAATCACACAGGAGGACAAGTTACTGATCAACACTGAGGTAAAGAGCTGCCCCATCCTCCTCTGCGTTCTGCTTGTCATAAGGAGACATGAAGTACAGAGAGGAGGTGGGGATGTGGATAATGAGGAGCAGCTCTTGTATGCAGTCTCCATTTACCACAGTCTGTCCTGTCCTATCTGTACTTCATGTCTCCTCATGATCTCCATTTCTACAAAGATTCAGCTAAAGTTGTTATCAGCTGTATTGAGGATCGTAATTCCTGACAAGTAGAGAGGAAGCTATTTACCTCAGTGTTGTGAAGTAACTTGTCCTGCTGTGTGATTAGGACAGGTTTTGTGTATACTAATAGGACGGCGGCCATTTTATTTCTCCTAATGATTGCTCCCTGGCCAAAACGAGCCATTATAACTAAAGAAAGGTATTTGAGAATATATTTATAATGAAGTAATATTTAAGTATTTCCATTTTCTTAATTCCCAGAGAACCCCTTAAAGACCCTGGAAAAAAAATCACCTGCTTTGATTGTCCCAGTTTCTGCATCTCCATCTCCTGGTCGGAAATGTAATGCTTTTACCAGGGCTGTGGAGTCGGTAAGCCAAAGCCCCGACTCCAACTCCTCAGTTTCCCCTAACTCCGACTCCCTCATACATGGCACATGTTTAAGTGATAACTTTAAACAAACTTTGCATAAATCAATAGTACAGATATGTCATGACAAAAAAAAGTTTGTAATATATGTTTTATTAGATATCCTTACTCTGAACTTCCAGGATCAGGCTTTTCTCTGGGTACAGCTCACTAAGGGCCTGATATATAAAACTGTCTAGGTCTAAGACTTACTTTGTTGCCAAAAGCAACCAATCAGAGCTCCCCTTTCATTTCTCCAGAGCACTATATGAAATTAAAGGGGAGCTCTGATTGGTTTCTATGGGCAACAAAGAAACTTGTAGACCTAGACAGTTTTCATACATAAGGCCTTAGGTGTTTTACATCAGAGAAAAAGCAAACTAAAACATAAAGCATACAGAGAGAACATGCACTGGACAATTGATTTATACACAGTTTATTGAAAGTTTAGATATACTAAGAAGTACTTGCCTTAAAGGGGTTTTCTAAGCACATTGATTCACTGGCTGACTGGCAGTTTGCACTCATTCTGTCTCCTCAGGCTGTGGGTAGGTCTCCAGCAGTTATTAGCATATATTAACTTACTCTGACAGAGCAGGAGATTGTGATCTCTAACACAATTACAGGTAAAGCTTCTCAGTCCTCACAACACTTATACCTTTTGCTTACTGCAGGTGATCACTCAGAGCTCAGTCCCATCATTCTTCACTGCTCTCAGCCCATCAGATCAGAACAGTCTTTCTGGTCTGCAGGTTACCATAGAAACCTATGTACAGTGAGAGACCTGCTGAACTGTCTATAGTTCATGATGAAAAGTAAAATCTACTGACCACTGTACTTAGAAAATGTCTTCTTTGAACTGTCCCTTTATGTTGAAAGCTAATCTTTGTAACTTGTGAGAAAAACCCTTAATCCTGTTCTCTCTAGCAGATCTGAGATGAGTGCTACCTTTCCTTCCCAGTGCCTTTTTCCTCTGATCTGTAGCAGAGGTGCTTCACTACTGAACATCTACATAAATGGCAGCACACAGTCATCTCAACTAAAAGCCTAGATCCTTAGATCAGGAATAGAACAGACATTTGTAGGACATTTCATCATTTTCCCAAATTCTTATGAAAATATATTCAGAACATACTGCATTGAACTAAATGTACCAATTTATTATATATTGGGAGAGGCTGGTTACAAGTGGGGTGCCACAAGGATCTGTTCTGGGTCCTGCTCTGTTTAACATGTTTGTAAGTGACATAAGGGATGGCTTGGTAGGGAAGGTTTGCTTCTTTGCTGATGACACAAAAGTGTGTAATAGGGTTGATGTTCCAGGAGGTGTCGGTAATATGGAGAATGATTTATCTTTATTAGATAAGTGGTCAAAACAATGGAAACTGCAGTTCAATGTTTCCAAATGTAAAATAATGCACTTGGGGAGAAGAAATCCTCTGAGTATCGTATTGGCAGTTCTATGTTAACAAAGACTTCCGAAGAGAAGGATTTGGGGGTAGTCATCTCTGACAGCCTCAAAATGAGTAACCAATGCAGCCAGGCGGTGGGGAAAGCAAATCGTATGCTGCATAGCTAGAGGTATAACAAGCAGAAAGAGGGAGATAATGATCCCTCTGTATAGAGCTCTAGTGAGACCACATCTGGAATACTGTGTTCAATTCTGGAGACCTCACCTGCAAAAGGATATTGCTAAAATAGAACGGGTCCAAAGAAGAGCCACAAAGATGGTGGAAGGTCTAAAGCATAGAACTTATCAAGAAAGACTCCGAGTTCTTAATATGTATAGTCTGGAGGAAAGAAGAGAAAGGGGGGACATGATTGAAACCTTTAAATATGTTAAAGGACTGAATAAAGTTCAGGAGGGAAGTGTTATTAATATGAAACTGAACACAAGAACAAGGGGGCACAATCTGAGGTTAGTTGGGGGGGAAATCAAGAACAACATTAGAAAATATTATTTCACTGAAAGAGTAGTAGAAGCTTGGACCAAACTTCCAGCAGAGGTGGTTGATAAATCCACAGTAACTGAATTTAAACATGCCTGGGATAAACATGTATCTATCCTAAGATAAAAATAAAAGGATAATAAAAGGGCAGACTAGATGGACCAGGTGGTCTTTTTCTGCCGTCAATCTTCTATGTTTCTATTGTCGGAGTCGGTCCATTTTCTGTCGATTCCAACTCCACCAAAATGGACTCCGACTCCACAGCCCTGGCGTTTACTACTTGCAACGTCAATTCTGCCCCAGCCAGTCCATTGGCCTCAGCGGTGACGTGAGAGGAGTTGACATGCTGCATTTCCAAAAGTATCGACCATAGCGGGTGAGGTTGTTTTTCCCTCACGTCCTGTGCTCTGCGGTTCAGTTGCTGCAGAATTTATGATCAATGAAGACAAGTGAAACAGAGCTGAATTAGTGTAAAGAGGACCTGTTATCTCTCCTGACGTGTCTAGATATAGATATATGTATATAATTATTTTTTTTTATTTTTTTTTGTAAAAGTCCCTGTAGATGTGACTAGGGTTGCCCCAGGTATCAAACTTTCAATACCCAAACAATACTTTTGCACTCAGATCGATACGATACTGGGATTTGCTGTTTTCCGATACTAGGCTGCGTGGGCGTACTGTCCTCGGCTAAGGTGGCTAATAATTATTAAATGAAAAGTTTTTTTTGTTAAAGTAAAACTCCAAAATATTAAATTTAAATCACCCCCTTTTCTAATTTTACATATAAAAAAATTTCTAAACAATAAAAAAGTAAACGTATTAGGGAACGCTGCGTCACGCCTAATAAAGAAATGGGGCAGTACAAAGTTCTAAGAAAAGATTCAGACTTATTATTTCATAAGGAACGCAAAGTATTTACTCACAGACAGACATGTCAGGAAAGAGGACAACTCCTCTGTACAGTAAATGTGTGGTTATCTTCAGCAATCGCTGCTCCATCCATCACTGCAGTGTATGAGGGCTCCTGGGTTAACTCCTTAAAGGGCATCTGTCAGCAGTTCTGTACCTATGACACTGGCTGACCTGTTACATGTGCACTTGGCAGCTGAAGACATCTGTGTTGGTCCCATGTTCATATGTGTCCGCACTGCTGAGAAAAATCAAAGTTTTATTATATGCAAATGATCCTCTAGGAGCAACGGGGGCGTTACCATTACACCTAGAGGTTCTGCTCTCTCTGCAACTGCCGTGTCCTCTGCACTTTGACAAGGATTGGCAGGCGTGATAACGTTTTCACTGCCCGGTCCTTTCCGTTAAAGTGCAGAGAGAGCAGAGCCTCCAGGTGTAATGGGAACGCCCCCGCTGCTCCTAGAGGCTCATTTGCATATAATAAAACAGAATTTTCCTCAGCAATGTGGACACATATGAACATGGGACCAACACAGATGTCTTCAGCTGCCAAGTGCACATGTAACCGGTCAGCCAGTGTCATAGGTACAAAATGAAGGAAAAACTTTATATTGCTATAATGAAGCTGGTCTGGTCTGTGGTCTCTATACCCGACCATCATCATCTACCTCCTGTTCTCCTGCCTTGCACCCCACTGCTCATTCCTTCTTAACATCAAGGTCAAGCCACAAATAGGCAGGACACCCCAAAAGTCCCAGGAGTGCCCCAAGATAAAGAAGGGTTAAAGGGGTTATCTCATTTCATCAAATGGAATTTATCATGTGGAGAAAGTTAAAGGGGTTCTCCAGGAATTAAGAAAATGAAGATATGCAAATATTACTTTATTATAAATATATTCCTAAATACCTTTCATTAGTTATAATGACTCGTTTTGTCTGGGGAGCAACCATTAGGAGAAACAAAATGGCCGCCATCCTATTAGTGCAGACAAAACCTGTCCTAATCATACAGGAGGACAAGTTACTTCACAACACTGAGGTATAGAGCTGCCTCATCGTCCTCTCTGCTCTGCTTGTCAGGGATTATGATCCTGAATACAGTTTAGTCAGATATTTAGCTGAATCTTTTTGGGAATGGAGCTCATGAGGAGACATGAAGTACAGAGAGGACGGACAGGACAGACTGTGGTAATGGAGACTAGAAGTATAGAGAACTACAAGTGCTGCTGCTCATTATCCACATCTGCTCATGAACTCCATTCCTACAGAGATTTAGCTAAAGATTTTATCTGTATTCAAGATCATAAACCCTGACAAACAGAGAAGAGGAGGATGAGGCAGCTCTTTACCTCAGTGTTGTGAAGTAACTTGTCCTGCTGTGTGATTAGGACAGGTTTTGTGTGTACTAATAGGACGGCAGCCATTTTGTTTCTCCCGTTGATTGCTACCTAGATAAAACTAACAATTATAACTAATGAAAGTTATTTGGGAATATATTTATAAAGAAGTAATATTTAAAGGGTTATTCTCATTTTAGACAATGGGGGCATATCGCTAGGATATGCCCCCATTGTCTTATAGGTGCGGGTCCCACTGCTGGGACCCGCACCTATATCCAGAACGGAGCGGGGAGCGCTGCGCCTGGAGGACCCCAGGTTTCCAGGGGTCCGGCCACCACCAGGCGCAGCTCCCCGCGCCGCTCATAGAAATGAATGGGAGCCGGGCCGTGCATGCGCGGTGCGCTCCCATTCATTTCTATGGAGCCGACGGAAGTAGCCGAGCCAGCGCTCGGCTATTTTCGGCGGCCCCATAGAAATGAATGGAGGGCAGCTGCGCATGCGCAGTGCGCCCTCATTCACTTCGGGGGCTCCGTTCTGGAAATAGGTGCGGGTCCCAGCGGTGAGACCCGCACCTATAAGACAATGGGGGTATATCCTAGCGATATGCCCCCATTGTCTAAGATGAGAATAACCCTTTAAGTATTTTCATTTTCTTAATTCCCGCAGAACCTCTTTAATATAAGGCACTTAGTAATGTATTGTGATTGTCCATATTGCTTCCTTTTTCCATCACATTTATACACTACCTGTTTCCATGGTTATGACCACCCTGCAACCCAGCAGCAGTGGTCATGCTTGAACACTGTAGGAAAAAGTGCCGGCCACTATGGTGGCTGGGAGAGTGGGAGTGCGCATAGGTTGGTGCTTTTCCTATAGTGTGCAAGCACGACCACTGCTGCCAGATTGCAGGGTGGTTGTCACCATGGAAACGAGCAGTGTATAATGTGATGGAAATATGAATCCATCCTCACATGGAATAAAAAAAAAGTGTACATGAGGTTTGTCTAATGTACTGTATTACTCTACGGTTTTTCCACACGAGAATCCGCTCAGAAAAACCGCAAATAATCTGCAACGTGTGCAGGTAACCTACGGTGCAGGTTAACGCAAAGAAAATCCGTACTTTTTTTTGTGGATTTGCGCAGATTTCACTCTTCCATTGAAAAAGGTGAAATCCGCACCAAAAAAATCGCATAATTGACAGGCTGAGGATTTCAAATCCTTATGCATGAGGTTTGTCTAATCTCATACACTGTGCTGGTACTGTATTACGGTACGTTTGTTTTTTCTGACGTAAATCCGCAACGTGTGAATGTAACCTAAATGAGTTTTCTTAAAGGAGATTAAAATCCTTAGAAATCTTTATTCTTGCTGTGAGTCACTGTGTGTTTGCTTTGAACTACGGTTGCTATGTTTTGGCGCTTCATGGACATGGCGTCACGTCATTCGGAGGTCGGTATTACAATGGCTGCAGCTAGTGAACAGCAGCCATGGGGAGCAGCATCAGCATTTGGCGGTATCACTGGAAAGTAGAATGTGTTTCTCTTTCTCTCCTCGCCTATGACAGCACCCCTGGAGAGACCGCCTCCTTCCTCAGGACAGGAAACAGACACCGGCATCGCTTTTAAAAGAGGGACAACCCCCCTCATCTCCAGTTCTGTTTCCTGTCCTAAGGGAACAGGGTACCGGTATCACCTGGAGTGCTGTGGGAGCTGCGAGGGCCCGGGCCTTTCTATGTGGTGGCTGGAGGGTTACCTCGATGCGGCATAAGTCTCCTCAAGGAGCCGCTGCTGAGTCTGGGGGATGCGCCTTCTCTCCTTCCAGTCTTCCAGGGGCAGAGGGGCTTCAGCTTCTCTGCTGCTGCGGCCTCTGCGGGCCGTGTTCTGTACGCCGGCCGCCGCGCGCGAGGACTTCCGGCGGCGGGGGAGATTATGCGTTCCAAACGCAGGAAGGGGCGGGGCCTACGGAGCGCGCGGATTTTAAATACCCAGCCAGCTTCCTGCTCAGGCCGGCGTGCCTTTGAGCAAAACAATTCCTCCAGTGGCTTCTCCTTGCCTGAGATAATGGAGCAGACACAGCGCGCTGAGCCCACTGATACCACCAATGATCCGGTACCTGGTGGGGTAAGAGGGGCTCTCCCCCTGAACAGTGTTATGTGAAGAGCTTATGGGGGTATTTTGTGTTTGTATCCAGGTCCCTAAAGAATCCTCTAAGAAGACTTCTAGGACCAGAGAAAGGGGGTGTGCTGTATGTAAAAAGAGGCTTCCCTCTTCCTGGTCTAAGCCTTTATGTCCAACTATATTTAATGCTGTAAATTTCTTATCTGATGCCTCTGCGGATTCCCTCAGGCTGTCTGCCAGGGCTTCCGCCCTTTCCAACTCCGCTAGAAGGGCTATTTGGCTTAAGGGTTGGAATGGAGATGTCGGGTCTAAGGCAAAATTATGTGCCATCCCGTGTGAAGGGGAATTCCTGTTTGGGCCCGTCCTGAGCGATTTGTTAGAGAAAGCGGCTGACAGGAAAAAGAGCTTTCCTCCTACCAGTCAGCAGGTCCCTAGAAGATCTTTTAGACCTAGATTTAATAAGGAGGGGTTCAGGTCTAGAGATAAATCCAGGCAATTCCCGGTAAATACCAAGAAGTCTAAGGGATTCCTTTTTTCCAGCTCAGAAGCCTCAAAAAAGCAGTCCCAATGACGCCATGCCACCTGTTGGGGGTCGTCTGTCTCTGTTTCTTCCTCAGTGGCAGAGGATCTCCAACAGCAAATGGATTCTATCAGTCATAGGGGAGGGGCTAAAGCTGAGATTTCGTTCATCCCCGGGTCAGAGGTTTGTGACCACAGACTTCAGAGGATCCCAAGAGAAGCAGTCTTCTCTTCTGTTGGAGTTAGATTCCCTTCTTCAAAAAAGAGTGCTGATAGAGGTCCCGGCCCAAGAAATAGGGGAGGGATTTTATTCAACTCTCTTCCTGGTAAAAAAGCCGAATGGCTCATTCCGTACCATAATAAACTTAAAATTGTTGAATCAATGTCTGGTGTACGAGAAGTTCCGTATGGAATCTGTCAGATCGACCCTAAATTACCTCCTGCCCAATTGTTTCATGGTATCGGTGGATCTCCGGGACGCTTATTATCACGTCCCCATTCATCCGGTTCATCAGAAATATCTAAGGGTTGCAGTTCAGGTGTCATCAGGGATCAGGCACTTCCAGTTCAGGGCCCTTCCCTTTGGCCTGTCCCAGGCTCCCAGGGTATTTACAAAAGTCATTTCCGAAATGATGGCCCATATCAGGGAGAGGGATATGGTCATTGTCCCTTACCTGGACGATTTTCTACTGGTGGCCCAGTCAGCCCAGGCTCTCCAGTCCAACATCATTTGTTCAGGGAGGTCCTGGTGAGTTTGGGATGGGAGCTAAATCTGGAAAAGTCCTGCCTATCTCCTTCACGAAGGTGCAGATTCCTGGGAGTGGAGTTGGACTCGACTCTTCAGTCGTCCTTTCTTCCGATTCAGAAAAGATTGTTAATCAAGGACAGGGTCCAGAGTCTTATCTCCCTCGAAAGTGTCTCCATAAGAACAGCAATGTCTGTATTGGGACTTCTCACAGCGGCTATTCCGGGGGTGGAGTGGGCCCAGTACCATTCGAGGCCACTCCAGCTCCAGATATTGGAGGTTTGGGACAGGGGTCTCACTTCTCTAGACGGGGTGTTCACCCTCTCTCCTCAGACCGTTTCATCCCTGAGGTGGTGGTTGAATCTCAAAAATCTGGAGAGGGGAGTTCCCTGGTGCAGAAGGGATGTCATCTGTTTGACCACAGATGCCAGTCCAAGAGGGTGGGGAGCTCACCTGGGATCCTCCCTGTTTCAGGGTCTCTGGGATCCTCCCTCTCAGTCCCAGTCTCACAATTTCAGGGAGCTGAAAGCGGTTCTCATGGCCCTCTCCCAGTGTCTCCAGCTCATTCGGGGGAGAGATGTACGGATTTACTCCGACAATGTGACCGCTGTAGCATTTATCAACAGGCAGGGGGGCACCAGGTCTCAGTCCTTAATGAGCCTAGCTCACA
This sequence comes from Rhinella marina, assembly GCA_900303285.1. NCBI lineage: Eukaryota > Metazoa > Chordata > Amphibia > Anura > Bufonidae > Rhinella > Rhinella marina. The sequence goes on along the minus strand of ONZH01014033.1, from coordinate 118,785 downwards.
GCATTTTTCATCTAGCAGAGAGGTCCCTAGCTTCTCTCTCTGCAGTCCATTTAAAGGGGAAGGAAAATGTAAAGGCAGATTATCTAAGCCGTCACTGCCTTTTCCAGGGGGAATGGTCCCTGGATCAGGAGATATTTTCCCTCATAACATCCCGGTGGGGGGTACCTTCCATAGATCTATTCGCCACCAGACAGAATCGGAAGGTGAAGGGTTTCTTTTCCCTTTCCCCGCGGGATCTTCCAGTAGCGATAGATGCGTTTGCTCAATCCTGGAAGAAGGGACTTCTTTATGCCTTCCCCCCCTAAAAATTCTGCCAAGGGTTCTAAAGAAGATTCAGGAGGACAGAGCACTAGTAATCGTGATTGCCCCCTTCTGGCCAAGAAGGGTCTGGTTTCAGAACTACGCAGAATGTCGATAGCTTCCCCTTGGGTTCTCCCGGAGAGAGTAGGTCTTCTCTCTCAGGGGCCGGTAGTCCATCCGGAAGTCTCCAACCTCCACTTGACTGCCTGGCTCTTGAGAGGAACATCTTAAAAAGTAAAGGTCTATCTGACGAGGTCATTTCTACGCTCTTATCTAGTCGCAAAAAGGTTACCTCTGATATCTATCTCAGAGTCTGGAAAGTCTTTTTCAGGTTCGCGGGTAGACCTGTTGATGTTTTGGCCCCCCCTGACATTCCCTTGATTTTGAGTTTTTTGCAGGAGGGTTGGAAGAAAAAGCTTAGACCTAGCACTCTTAAAGTGCAGGTTTCTGCGTTAGGTGCCCTCTTTGAATATAAATTGGCGGGTCACCCCTGGATTAAAAGATTTATTTCCGCCATTTCAAAGATGTCTCCGATCTGTAGATCGAGGGTTCCTCCGTGGGACCTAAATGTGGTCTTGTCTGCACTCACGGAGGTTCCTTTCGAGCCTATAGAGGAAATCTCTATTAAGCTTTTGTCCCTTAAACTTTCCTTTCTTCTGGCCATAACATCTGCTAGAAGAGTCAGTGAGATTTCTGCTTTATCAATTGATCCCCCTTATTTGGTTGTTTCAGAAGATAGGGTGGTATTTTCTCCTGACCCTTCCTTTTTACCTAAGGTTTCCTCCAGATTCCATAGGTCACAAGAAATAGTCTTGCCCACTTTTTGTGCTTCACCAAAAAACGAAAAAGAAAGGAAGTTTCACTGCTTAGATGTCAGGAGATGTCTCTTACAATACCTTCAGACCACTTCCCCCTGGAGATCCTCGTCGCATCTATTGGTTCTGTTTCAGGGAACTAGGAAGGGTTCTTCAGCTACGACTCAGACGATAGCCAGGTGGATAAAACAGGCTATCTCCCTGGCTTATTCTTCCTGCGGTAAAATTCCTCCACAGGGGTTTGGGGCACACTCTACGAGAGCGGTTGCTGCTTCTTGGGCAGAGAGGGCCTCGGCTTCTCTGGAGCAAATTTGCAAAGCCGCCATTTGGAGTACCCCGCATACCTTTTTTCGTCATTACAGACTGCAGCTACCTTCCAATGATGGGCTGGTTTCGGCCGGAAGGTACTACAGGCGGTAGTCCCACCCTGACTTCTAGCCTAGTCTCCAGGGGTGCTGTCATAGGCGAGGAGAGAAAGTTTAGATTACTTACCGGTAATCATTTTTCTTTGAGCCTATGACAGCACCCCGATGCATTCCCACCCAAAAAAAAAAAAAAAAAAAAAAAGTGCACTCTTTGAGATGGTGTTTAGATAGGTTTTGGATATATTGTTGGATATGAACACTGTTCCCTTAAGTTCTTGAAAAGGACTGGAGATGAGGGGGGTTGTCCCTCTTTTAAAGCGATGCCGGTGTCTGTTTCCTGTCCTGAGGAAGGAGGCGGTCTCTCCAGGGGTGCTGTCATAGGCTCAAAGAAAAATGATTACCGGTAAGTAATCTAAACTTTCACACGCGCTGCGTACTTAGACACTTCCACAGACTAAAGTGGAATAAATCGGAAGCCGTGTGTGAAGCAGCAGCACCTTCATACTCCGGATTTCTCGCAGCGGCTCCGGGCGGATGGCGGTGACTGTCCGGGCAGCTTATTCTTAGCACCGTTAGGTTTGGATTTACTCAGCAAGTGGTGACATGTTTTACTTTAGAAGAAATGTCGGTCTCTCTGGTCATGTGCGGTCATTCGCGGGAGATGTTCAGCCTTTGATGTGTAGATTTGGGGTCGGGAGATCTTCGGTCACTCGCTGAGCCCCCTTTAGAAGTGATTGGTTTCATGGTTCCTGGTTTAGGTTTCCAAACTGAGACTGGGGGGGGTTTTACGATGAAAGACTTCCATTCAGAGCAGTCTCTATTTAGTCTGGGCACGCTCACAGTCTCTCCGAGTGCCAGGAAGAGACCGCCTATGTGTTTGGGATGCCTCATTAACGCCTTCCTGGCTGAAGAGCTGAGCTTTGCTTTTTCTCGGCATTTTGTGCGGCTGGTTTAGTGCTTCCTAAGCATCGGACCATAAGACACAGCCAGGTTTTAGAGCAGGAAAATAAGAAAAAAAATATTTTTCATCACACCTAAAATTAAAATCGGAACCTCCCCATGTTAATAGATCAGACCATGTTAATCAGACCTCAGATCAGATCCCCCCCCCCCATGTTAATCAGACCTCAGATCAGATCCCTCCCCACATGTTAATCGGACCTCAGATCAGATCCCTCACCCCAATGTTAATCAGACCTCAGATCAGACCCCCATGTTAATCGGACCTCAGATCAGACCCCCATGTTAATCAGACCTCAGATCAGATCTCCCCCCAATGTTAATCAGACCCCCCCCCATGTTAATCAGACCTCAGATCCCCCCCCCAATGTTAATCAGACCCCCCCCATGTTAATCAGACCTCAGATTCCCCCCCCCAATGTTAATCAGACCTCAGATCCCCCCCCCAATGTTAATCAGACCCCCCCCCCATGTTAATCAGACCTCAGATCAGATCCCCCCCAATGTTAATCAGACCTCAGATCAGACCCCCCCCATGTTAATCAGACCTCATATCAGATCCCCCCATGTTAATCAGACCTCAGATCAGATTCCCCCCCCAATGTTAATCAGACCTCAGATCCCCCCCCCATGTTAATCAGACCTCAGATCAGATCCCCCCCAATGTTAATCAGACCCCCAATGTTAATCAGACCTCAGATTCCCCCCCCAATGTTAATCAGACCTCAGATCCCCCCCATGTTAATCAGACCTCAGATCAGATCCCCCCCAATGTTAATCAGACCCCCCCATGTTAATCAGACCTCAGATCCCCCCCCAATGTTAATCAGACCTCAGATCCCCCCCCAATGTTAATCAGACCCCCCCATGTTAATCAGACCTCAGATCAGGACCCCCCCATGTTAATCAGACCTCAGATCCCCCCCCCAATGTTAATCAGACCTCAGATCCCCCACCCAATGTTAATCAGACCCCCCCATGTTAATCAGACCTCAGATCAGATCCCCCCAATGTTAATCAGACCCCCCCATGTTAATCAGACATCAGATCCCCCCCCATGTTAATCAGACATCAGATCCCCCCCAATGTTAATCAGACATCAGATCCCCCCCCCCAATGTTAATCATACCCCCCTATGTTAATCAAACCTCAGATCAGATCCCACCCCCCAATGTTAATCAGACTTCAGATTAGACCCCCCTATGTTAAAGGGGTTTTCTGGGATGTAACTACTGATGACCTATCCTCAGGATAGGTCATCTGTATGTGATCGGTGGGCGTCCAACACCCGGGACCCCCCGCCAATCAGCTGTTTGAGAAGGTACCGGTGCTCCTGTGAGCGCCATGTCCTTCTTGCAGCTCACCAAGCACAGCGCCGTACATTGTATAGTGGTTGCGCTTGGTATCGTGCTCACATGAATGGGGCTGAGCCGCTCCTAGACCACGTGACTGATGAATGTGACATCACTGGTCTAGGAAAAGCTAAGAGAAGGCCACGGCGCTCACGGGAGTGCTGGTACCTTCTAAAACAGCTGATCGGCAGGTGTCCCGGGTGTCGTGGACTCCCACCCATCAGATACTGATGACCTATCCTGAGGAGACTTGGAGATCTAGCTCTCTTTTCTGCACCGCACTGCATCCTGACACTGTAAGACCAGGGAGCGGTGAGTAAAGCCAGTATCAGGAGCTCTGTATTAAACTAAAAACTCACATAAATGCGCTCTGTTTATTGTGGGGTTTTTTTTTGGGGGGGGGGGGGTTGTTACGGATTTTCTGTTTATATTAACAGCCAACTTTAAGTCCATGAGGAAATCCTCTCTACAGAGTCACACAAACAATTGACGTGATGCAGATATCTGCATGGAAGTTTTTTGAGAAACTGCACACCATCCGCATTGTATGCAGGATCCCTAAGACCACTCGAACATATTGTGGAATGAGCAGATTTCTCTGTGGAAAAACGCAGTGTAGCACCGTACCAGCAAAGTGTATGATATTCCACTAATCTCATGTTCACTTTTCCGTACGGAAATTGACCAGTCGTACGAATTTCCAAATCTGTAACATGTCCATTTTATATTTTCGGTTTTAGCTGCAACTAGTAATTGGGGATCTTGGTGCGGACATGCTGCAGAAACGCACAGAAATGTGTGCGGATCTTATGTGCGTTCACCTCCACTCATGTGCAGGTGGCCATAGGCTGCTGCCTCACCTCACAGCTGGATCCGACAAACAAAAAAAAAACACATCCCCCTTTTCCCAGCAAAGGAACACACACAGCAGACTTAAAGTGTGACTGTGGGTTGTTTTTTTTTGGTGTTTTTTTAGTTTTGTAATGTATAGGGGCAGTCATACTGACCATTTTTGTAATATACCTTAATTACTGAAATCGCACATTTCTATTAGAAAAATAGCTCTAAAGTGGCCCATTTTGAGCCTTAGCAACGCTCCTCTCTCTTCTATTTACATAACTGTGGAGACTGGCTCAACACTGTGATATTTAAATAGAAGACTAATACATCTCCTGATACCACAATACACATGCATGCTTGGCCGAGCATGCATGTCTTCTCTATGGGGAGAGAGGAGAAAGCTTCTGTAAGGCAGTGGCTTATGTCCCCTCAGAACAAAAAGAGTAGGCAGTCCACCTGCCTGATCCTGATCTTCCCTGTCATCGCAGTGTTGGGAGGATTTACACCTTCAGCTACTCCAGCGAAAACTGAGGGGTTGGACTGAAGTTTGCCGTACCGCGGCCGGCCCGTCCCCGTTATAGTGAATGGGGCCGCAGCGGACTTCCGGTGGCACGGTGGGCTAGCCTTAGTACGGATCCGACAGGCTGTTCCCGTGCCGGACACTGCTAGCGCTAATGTGAACGTAGCCATATGGATGGACAGCTTTGGGCTAGGAGCACATGGCGGCGGCAGGTTTCATACAAGTCGTGTGAATGGTTTGCGATTTGCTGCCTTGTGACTGTTTTAGATTTGTGGTTTGGCTGTAAAAAGAGAAAAACCCAACAAGATGAATCTTCAAATTTGGCAGCAATGAAAGCACAACTATAATTACAGGCAGATCTGGAACACAAATAGGCCGGAGTCTCTTAGTGTTTCGAAGAAAAGTATCCCCTACAAAAATAAACTGCATTACAGAACGCTGAAGGCCATGATCATCCATGGCACTGCGCCTGATAACCCAGGGTCTAGATGATTTTTGCCTATGAAAGGGGTATTCCCATCTCAGACAATGTCTCAGACATCTCCTAGTGATATGCCCCCATTGTCTGATAGGTGGGACCTACCCCTACAAGGAGAACGGAGCGGGGCGAGTTGTTGCTTAAGGACCCCAGGTTTCCCGGGGTCCGGCCACCACCAGGCGCAGCTCCCCCACTGCTCCCATAGAATGAATGGGAGCTCACCGCTCATGTGCGGCCACCGCTCCCATTCATTTCTATGGGGCCGACGGAAACTCAGCTATTTTCGGCAGCCCCATAGAAATGAATGGAGGGCGGCTGTGCATGCACAATGCGCCCTACTCAACTTTCCCCGGTCCGTTCTTTGTGTAGGTGCAGGTCCCAGAGGTGGGACCTGCACCTATCAGACAATGGGGGCATATCCTAGTGATATATGTTTTATGTGGTAAAACTGACTTGTTACTTTCATTATCTGGGTCAGTACAGTTACAATGATACCACATATCTATAGTTTTTCTTGTGTATTAATACGGAAAGAAAAAATTAAAAAAAACGTATTCAATTTTTTGTGCATTATTATTACATGTCACATCCCAGACATACCTGTGTGCACTGTGTGTCTGTATTACATGTTACATCCCAGACATACCTGTGTGCACTGTGTGTCTGTATTACATGTCACATCCCAGACATACCTGTGTGCACTGTGTGTGTGTATTACATGTCACATCCCAGACATACCTGTGTGCACTGTGTGTGTATTACATGTCACATCCCAGACATACCTGTGTGCACTGTGTGTCTGTATTACATGTCACATCCCAGACATACCGTGTGCACTGTGTGTCTGTATTACATGTCACATCCCAGACATACCTGTGTGCACTGTGTGTGTGTATTACCTGTCACATTCCCAGACATACCTGTGTGCACTGTGTGTCTGTATTACATGTCACATCCCAGACATACCTGTGTGCACTGTGTGTGTATTACATGTCACATCCCAGACATACCTATGTGCACTGTCTGGTATTACATGTCACATCCCAGACATACCTGTATGCACTGTGTCTCTGTATTACATGTCACATCCCAGACATACCTGTATGCACTGTGTCTGTATTACATGTGCAACATCCCCAGACATACCTGTATGCACTGTGTCTGTATTACATGTCACATCCCAGACATACCTGTGTGCACTGTGTGTCTGTATTACATGTTACATCCCAGACATACCTGTGTGCACTGTGTGTGTATTACATGTCACATCCCAGACATACCTGTGTGCACTGTGTGTGTGTATTTACATGTCACATCCCAGACATACCTGTGTGCACTGTGGTGTGATTACATGTCACATCCCAGACATACCTGTGTGCACTGTGTGTCTGTATTACATGTCACATCCCAGACATACCTGTGTGCACTGTGTGTCTGTATTACATGTCACATCCCAGACATACCTGTGTGCACTGTGTGTGTGTATTACCTGTCACATCCCAGACATACCTGTGTGCACTGTGTGTCTGTATTACATGTCACATCCCAGACATACCTGTGTGCACTGTGTGTGTATTACATGTCACATCCCAGACATAACCTATGTGCACTGTCTGTATTACATGTCACATCCCAGACATACCTGTATGCACTGTGTCTCTGTATTACATGTCACATCCCAGACATACCTGTATGCACTGTGTCTGTATTACATGTCACATCCCAGACATACCTGTATGCACTGTGTCTGTATTACATGTCACATCCCAGACATACCTGTGTGCACTGTGTCTGCATTACATGTCACATCCCAGACATACCTGTGTGCACTGTGTGTTATACATGTCACATCCCAGACATACCTGTGTGCACTGTGTGTCTGTATTACATGTCACATCCCAGACATACCTGTGTGCACTGTGTGTGTATTACATGTCACATCCCAGACATACCTGTGTGCACTGTGTGTGTATTACATGTCACATCCCAGACATACCTGTGTGCACTGTGTATCTGTATTACATGTCACATCCCAACATACCTGTGTGCACTGTGTGTGTATTACATGTCACATCCCAGACATACCCTGTGTGCACTGTGTGTGTATTACATGTCACATCCCAGACATACCTGTGTGCACTGTGTATCTGTATTACATGTCACATCCCAGACATACCTGTGTGCACTGTGTCTGTATTACATGTCACATCCCAGACATACCTGTGTGCTGTGTGTGTATTACCTGTCACATCCCAGACATACCTGTGTGCACTGTGTATCTGTATTACATGTCACATCCCAGACATACCTGTGTGCACTGTGTGTCTGTATTACATGTCACATCCCAGACATACCTGTGTGCACTGTGTGTCTGTATTACATGTCACATCCCAGACATACCTGTGTGCACTGTGTGTGTATTACATGTCACATCCCAGACATACCTGTGTGCACTGTGTATCTGTATTACATGTCACATCCCAGACATACCTGTGTGCACTGTGTGTGTATTACATGTCACATCCCAGACATACCTGTGTGTCTGTATTACCTGTCACATCCCAGACATACCTGTGTGCACTGTGGTGTCTGTATTACATGTCACATCCCAGACATACCTGTGTGCACTGTGTGTCTGTATTACATGTCACATCCCAGACATACCTGTGTGCACTGTGTGTGTATTACATGTCACATCCCAGACATACCTGTGTGCACTGTGTGTGTATTACATGTCACATCCCAGACATACCTGTGTGCACTGTGTGTCTGTATTACATGTCACATCCCAGACATACCTGTGTGCACTGTGTGTGTATTACATGTCACATCCCAGACATACCTGTGTGCACTGTGTGTCTGCATTACATGTCACATCCCAGACATACCTGTGTGCACTGTGTGTCTGCATTACATGTCACATCCCAGACATACCTGTGTGCACTGTGTGTCTATATTACATGTCACATCCCAGACATACCTGTGTGCACTGTGTGTCTGTATTACATGTCACATCCCAGACATACCTGTGTGCACTGTGTGTCTGTATTACATGTCACATCCCAGACATACCTGTGTGCACTGTGTGTCTGTATTACATGTTCAGAAAAAGCACTTTTATTCTGCTGGAAAACGGCTCCCAAGTGCCCAGCTCTGCTGCTTCTGCAAACCAGACTGAAGAGGGGAGGACTGCTTTAGTTGCTCATATCTTGGGATTGGTAGCAGATAGAAAAATAGTTCTGACCTTCTTTGAAAGCAAACTTTAAAATGATACCAACATCACAGCATTATATCCAGTATATCAGAACATATAGATGTTAGAAATAGAGTCGGGAAAGAAAGCTGTTTTTAGTTTCACTTTCAGCCGGGCACTTGGGAGCTGAAACAAAAAAAAAACGGAAGTTACTCCGTGTTCATTGCGGACAAGGATAGGACTGTTTCATTCTGCAAAATACGGAATGCACATGGACGTCATCCGTATTTTTTTGTGGATCCGTGTTTTGCAGACAGTCGTGTGCATGAGCCCTTTATCATAGACAATCCAGTTGTGATCCAGCGCTCCAGTTCCAATAAAACTTGACTTTTTATTATTCTTACATTAAAAATGATGGCGGAACATCCATAAGATAGGAAACATAAAACTTTTTTAACACGTTTCTGACCACTACGGGTCCTTAAAGGGTTTCTCAGAGTTACATTTATTGATGACCTATCCTCAGGATAGGTCATCAATATCAGATCGGCGGGGGTCCGACACCCGGCACCCCCGCCGATCAGATGTTTGAAGAGGTGGCGTGTGCCGCACCAGCAATGAAGTGTGCTGTGGTATTGAAAGGAGGACACGCAGTCACCAACGTTCCTGCATCAGGTTGCAGGCGTTCGTCTAGGCTTTCAAAAGTGACATAATTTAACATGTTTTCCTCTTGGTTTGGTTGCTGTTTACCACACCCCTTCCCCTCAGCTTTTGCGGGTGTGGTGATTATCTTTCCCCTATTTATCCCTTCCTCTCCCAGTATTCCTTGTGGTTTATACTTTCTTCTTACTTTGTTGTGTGTGGTGTGGATCTCAGCTGAGATCCGGTTGCTGCAATATCTGCATTAAGATAAGTGTCATTTTCCCTATTGTGTTTATCCTACTTTTCCCTGTTGTGGTTTTGCCTTCTGGAGTCTCCTGTTCGTCTGTCCTCTTGGAGGAACGGGTTGACTCCTGCCTCTGTCACTAGCTGCAGGGTTCTATAGGGTGAGTTTGTTAGTAGGTTCCTGTGTATGAACTCTCCTACCACTAAGGCCTGTTCATACTGGTAGTCAGCCAGGGCCTAGTTTCAGGGATTCCTGCAGGAGGTGACCGTTTACCTTGTTTGGTCTTTTCCCTTCCCTTTTACGATTGGTGTAGCTATTCCCTCCACACCAGAGTGTGACACACGCTCCCTCATTAGTACAAAGAGGAAATAAAAAGCCGGTCTTTGTAAGTGACCCCAGTGTGTGCAGCCTGCAATTTGTCCTATGTAGGTTGTACGAGTCGACCATTAAAATCCAGGATCGGAGAGCACATTCATGGGACGAGAAACGCTAATGTGGCAAAGCACTTCAGAGAAATATGCACTGGCAATTTGTCCATTTTTTTTTTTTTTTAATTTTTGGGTATAGAAAGGGTTACAGTTCCCTGGACATGTCACGATATCAGAAGACACTGTTAATGTTAGATACATCGTGTCCAAAGAGACTTATCCATAGACATGATTTGATTTTTTTTACTTTTTTTAACAAACATGTTGATTTTATATACCTTTCTGTCTTTTTTATACTAATCAGGGGGCGTGTCCTTCTTTCAATTCTATTTGTTTCTGAACACCACCGCACAGTCCATCTATGATGTAAAGACCTGTAATGGTCAGAAACTTGTGAAAGAGGTTTTTTGTTATGTTTCCCATCCTGTGGACGTTACGATGTATGAATTGCAGTTCATGTCCGTATGTGTCTAAGGCCTCTTTCACACGAGTGTGACGGATTAAGTCCGGATGCGTCCAGGAAAACTCGCACCACTTTGAGAGCAAGTTCAGTCAGTTTTGTCTGCATTTGCGTTCAGTTATTCAGTTTTTTCCACGCGGGTGCAATGCGTTTGATGTTTTTCACGCGCATGATAAAAAACTGAAGGTTTACAAACAGCATCTCTTAGCAACCATCAGTGAAAAACGCATTGCACTCGCACTTGCTTGCGGATGCAATGCAATTTTCACTGAAGCCCCATTCAGTTATATGGAGCCAGGGCTGCGTGAAAAATGCAGAATATAGAACATGCTGCGTTTTTCACGCAACGCAGACCCTTTGAAATGGATGGGTCGGGATTCAGTGCGGGTGCTATGTGTTCACATCACGCATTGCACCAGCGCGGAAAACTCGCTCGTGTGAAAGGGGCCTAATATGTGTCGCCGATCTCCTAACACAGGGCGGTGGTGTGAGAGGACCTGTAGCGTCAGGAATAATCTCAGTTGTGTTGCCTGAACTACAATCCTGCCAACACGGAGTTGCTCAGCAATAAAAGCTTAGAAGGGAGCACAGCAGAGGCCAGGAAAGTATACAGCAATCAGCCATGATAATTAAAATGCCGAATATTGTGTAGTTCCCCCTCAACCTGTCATAACAGTTGTGACCCTTAAGACCTCTGAGGGTGTCCTCTAGTAATAGTTTGTTAACAGAACATCTTTTAAAGGGGTTGTCCCATGATTAATGTAAAAAACGAAAATCAGACATCATATAGTAAATGACAATCGCTTTCTAACAAAGCTAGAACCAGCCCTGTACCTCACATGTGTCCAGAGATCTCCCCATTCATTGTTCTGCTAGATTTACATAAGCTGACAGCTCAAGGGGAGTGTCTTTTTCTGCTGCAGCTCAGGGGGCGTGTCTCAGCTCTCCCTATCACAGCTCAGGAGGCAGCTGAAGGATGAAACTGAGCATGTGCGGCCTTCTCAGTGAGCCGGACAAAGTAACAGGAAAAAGAACAAAGAGCAGGTGGCGCTATACAGATAAATTTTATTCAATAACTATTGAATAACTAAATTTTTAATTACACTCAATTACAAAAGTATTCAGATCCAGGGGCTGGTTTGAAAACTGTAGAATTTTTTTTTTTTTTTTTTGTGGGACAACCTCTTTAAGTCCACTAAGTTGTGAGGTGGGACTTCCATTGACTGTGCTCATTTTTTGAGCACATCCCACAGACGCTCAATCAGCCCCTCATTGATCTTGACGATAGGCCATCTATAGCTAAGTACTGGAAACCCCTTTAGTCACTCAGGTCCTTAAACATGCCCATCTGTCTTGCTTCCAGCACCTCAACTTCAAGAACTAACAACAGCAGCCTCCTTGATCTCTGCTGGTGAACTCCTTGAAGCATGGGGTCACATATGCCACTGCAGCCAATGTATGGTCTCAGTGGTGAAGCATCCCTATGTGACATGTCATGTGCTGGATCACTTGCCACTTGGGGATACTTTTCTATTGAGACCAGTCATTGGCGGCAGCAGTGCACATGACTCCATCTAGCTAGAAGTTTGCAGGCCAGGAACAGAGCAGGTAAGTATGATTTTTTTTTTTTTTTTTTTTTTTTTTTATATGCACAGGTACAAGCTGCTATCGATGGTTAAAGTCCACAAAGCTGGACAACCCCTTTAAAATTCAGTGCAACAAACGTACTGTATATGCAGTCGTCAGTGTATTGGTGCATTAAACGATCTTTCTCTTTGGGTGCTTTTGATTAACCTTGCTGCAAATATTTTATTTGACCAGATGGAGAAAGAGTTGAAGGAACCGATCCTGCCCGAAAGACAGGGAAATTTCAGGCCTCTCCTCCTCACTCCCAAGCAGGGGACTCTAGTGAGGAACTTCCTACGGTAAGAGGCACCGGGTTGGTTTTCTAAGGGGGATTGTGATCTTTTCAGCCGTCAAGACTATTCAACCGTTCTCTCGTCCCTACAGGTGGACGCACTCGGATGGAAGAGAAGCCACCACTTGTACCCCAGCCTAGAACAGGTGAACCTTACTGACACTGCTTTGCCCTGGGATGAGAAGGTAGGTGTTTTCCTGGTACAGATAACATTGTAAAGAAGGGATGATGTGATCAGGGCGGTGGGATGAAGCTGTGGTGTCCATGGGACCTAGATGTCCTGTATCCTTTCTTAGGAAGACTGTAGGGAACCTAATTACAGGCAGGTTAATGGTGATGAAGGAACATTTCCACCTAGATTTCCAGTAAATATGTGTTTTCTATCAAGTGTTTGTGAAAACTGGTAGACAACAAATATGGATGCCATGAAATTGTTGTCGCCGAGTTTTTCCAAACTCTTCCCTGGACCCTAGCTATGTATCAAAGCATGCACATTTGGTGGCACATCACTAGGACATGCCACCAGTGTCTGACCAGCTTGGTCCAACCGATGCAACCCCAGCCAGAGGTCCCGCTATTTATTTATTTTTTTCTGGAGGAGTAAAAATACTCTTTTTAGCATTTTAGAGGAGTACGAAGTAAGACACTGGGCGATTGGTTTTGTTTGTTTGTTTTTTTCCTCTGGCCGTAACCTTTTTATTTTTCTGTCGAATTAGCCATATGAGGGCTTTTTGTTTTGTGGGGAAAACTGGACTTTTTATTAACACCGTTTTGGGGGACATTTAGCTTATTAACTTTTATCACCCTTTTTGGGATGGTAATGGTTCGCCCACTGCTTTTTGCACTTTAAATTTAAGATGTTCACTGTGTGACATTACTAGCCTGTTACTGTTATTCTATGGCTCTGTGAACGCTGTGATGTGAAATCCCCACATCAATTTAACCCCACAAAGAATTTTTTTCCCCTTTTTCCAATAACAGACCTGATAAATTAAATGCTACCATGGGGAGGAAAAAAAATGAAAATGCAAAACCAAAAATGGTCCCAGTAGAGGAGCTCTTTGGGAATTAGGGAAATGAAAATACTTAAATATTACCTTATTATAAATATATCACCAAATACCTTTCATTATTTATAATGACTCGTTTTGTCTAGGGAGTAATCATTAGGAGAAATAAAATGGCCTCCGTCCTATTAGTACACACAGATGCTGTCCTAATCACACAGCAGAACAAGTTACTTCACAACAATGAGGTAAAGAGCTGCCTCATCCTCCTCTCTGCTCTGCTTGATAAGATCTTCAGCTGAATCTCTGTAGGAATGTAGTTCATGAAGAGACATGGAGTACAGAGAGGACAGACAGGACTGACTTTGGGAATTTAGCAAGTGCTGCTGCTCATTAGTCACATCCCCACTTCCTCTCTGTACTTCATGTCTCCTCATGTACTCCATTCCTACAGAGATTAAACTGAAGATCTTCCCATCTGTATTCAGGATCATAATCCCTGACGAGCAGAGAAGATGATGAGGCAGTTCTTTACCTCAGTGATGTGAAGTAACTTGTTCTGCTGTACAATTAGGACAGGTTTTGTGTGTCCTAATAGGGCGGTGGCCATTTTATTTTCCCTGATGATTGCTCCCTAGAAAAAACAAGCCATTATAAATAATGAAAGGTATTTGGGAATATATTTATAATAAAGTAATATTTAACTATGTTCATTTTCTTAACTCGCAGAGAACCCCTTTAAGGGGTTAAAGCCAGATAGCATTTAAAGCTTTAGGCAGCGTTGTGTATACGGTTATTTGTTTTAGGGTTTCAGTAATTTGCTATAGCATCAGTAATGTGCGGAGATACATTTCATGTGAGGAATTGTCCTCGATCGGAGGCAGATTCGACTCTGATTGAAATCCTTTTTCTCCTCAAGTACAAGGGCAAAGTGAACCTTCATGTATTTGAGGACTGGTGTGGTGGATCAGTGCTGCACCTCAAGACCAACCTACATTTCCCCCTCTATCCTCATGTAAGTATTCCTTCTCCAAAGATCTCCTTTTTTCCCACCCTCCGTTCTCTCATCGCTCGGTCTTTGTTTTTTTTCTCCTTCTGTAGACTCGCACCACCGTCACTAAACTAGCTGTGTCACCTAAGTGGAAGAATTACGGACTGAGGATATTTGGATACATTCATCCTTTCAAGGATGGTGGGTGTGACCTGTAAAATATTTCTATTAACCCCCTAAATGTCTTACACAATGAAGAACCGTACGACAGTGCTGTATTTAATGGAAAATTTGGCAAAAACCATGAACATAATTTTTCTCTTATGTATATTGGGGCCATTTATCAAACTGGTATAAAGCAGAACTGGCTTAGTTGTCCATAGCAACCAATCAGATTCCACCTTTCATTTTTGAGAGCTCCTTTGGAAAATGAAAGGTAGAATCTGATTGGTTGCTATGGGCAACTTAGGCAGTTCTACTTTACACCAGTTTGATAAATGACCCCTATATGTGTGTATAATAGACATTCCTGTATTGATGCTTAAATCACCTTTCCTCCACATGTTGTGAATGTCCCCTGGTCCTTTGTAAAGTCCTTGGAATAAATAAATCCTGGACTAGTTCTTTGTAGTGATCACTCATGTAAAGGGATTATTCAGGAAATAATACTGATGACCTATCCACAGGATATAACACATAAGCGGGGGTCTGAGTCCCAACACCCCCGCCAATTAACTGTTCAGGGAAGCTGTGGCTCTCTCCGGAGCTCTGGTGAGCACAGTGCCCTCACAGGCGCTTACCAAGCACAGCACTGTACGTCATACTGCAGCTCAGCCTCATTGATTTGAATGGGGTTGAGCTGCAACTAGGCCACGTGATCGATATATGGTGACATCACGTGGCCTAGTAAGAGCCTGTGTCGCTCTCGGAGTGCCCGACCTCTTCTAACAGCTGATCGCTGGGGTTCCCGATTGTCGGACCCCCTCAGATCTGAGATCCTGAGGATAGGTCATCAATAGTAATTCCTGGATACCCCTTTAAGCCTCTCATTATAACTCCCATTTTATCCCATTTAATAATCTATTTGCGCACCTTTCTAGCTTCCCTGTATCCTTTATTATATGGAGCTCAAAACTGAATCCCATATTCAAGACATGGCCTTAGTATGGATTTATATAGGGTGATATTATATCGGGATGACGGGTTTTTATCTTTCTTTTTATGCACTATAAAATCTGCTTTTGGAGCTGCTGCCTGACATTGGGTATTCTGGTGGCAAGTAAGCTACAGAGCAGTACTCAAATATATATAAAAATCCTCTCCAGCGGAGGTATATTAAAGACCCCTCTGGAGAATTCCCCACAACGTATTTTATTAACTCCTTATATGCACCCTAGTTGTTGTTCATTTTTTTTGAAAATCCTGTATCTTTGTGCCAACACATCCGGTCCTCAACCCCTCAGGACCCTGGTATGACTGGGTACCAAAATTGTCAACGCAGGGGACCACAAGGAAGGGACTGGAAAGAAAGAAAGACCTCAGGAGGAGAACATCCTGAGTCAGATAGCACTTTTGGAATGTTCCCTCTAATGCTATATCTGGGGTGTAAATTGGTTACATTTTGTTCTGCTCGTAAGTTAAAAAGAAAAGAGTTATGGAAATTACAGAAGTGATGCTCACCTCACTGATCCCTCACTGGTCACTTTTCAGATACTTCCAGGGTTCTACTTCCTGGCCCGCCTGACACATACAAGGTTGCCGCTCAGGCAGTCGCTGTCTAGACGGACCAGGAAGTACAGAGACCGGCAAGGAACTGGGAAGGGGATCGGGGAGGGGATCGGTAAGATGAGTATTTTTTTATTTAGGCCATTCTACCCCTTTAAAGAGGCTCTGTCACTAGGTTTTAACCTATGTATATTATTACATAGGTTACTAGGGCCAGTTTTGATAATCTGAATCGTACCTTAATTGCAGAGTAGAGCGCAGCGGTTGTGGAGATATTTAAAGTTTAAAAAATATGCTAATGAGCCTTCGGATCACCGGGGGGCGGGCTCTTTCCTCCCGAGCACCGCATCTTTACCGCCCTCCCGGGTCCGACGCACGCCCCCTTGTCTTTAATCACACCCCTCCTGATCTTGATTGACAGCGCTACACCATTCGGTCTAGCGCTGAAATCCCGCGCCTGCGCCGAACACTAGCGCTTCCATTCCTCTGCGCACGCGCGCCGTCACTTCCGGGTTCGGGGAAGTAACTGCGCGTGCGCAGAGGAATGGAAGCGCTTGCAGTGTTCGGCACTGCAAGCGCTATTGTGTATGCGCCGCCTAAGTTCAACGGCGCAGGTTCGAGATGGTCTAGCGCTGTCAATCAAGATCAGGAGGGGTGTGATTAAGGCCGGGGGGGCGTGCCTCGGACCCGGGAGGGCGGTGAAGATGCGGTACTTGGGAGGAAAGAGCCCGCCCCCCGGTACTCCGAAGGCTCATTAGCAAATTTTTTAAACTTTAAATATCTCCACAACCGCTGTTCTCTACTCTGCAATTAAGGTATTATTCAGATTATCAAAACTGGCCCTAGTAACCTATGTAATAATATACATAGGTCAAAACCTAGTGACAGAGCCTCTTTAAAAAAAAAAAATACTGATCGGACAATCTCGTTAGGGTTCATTCACACTTCACACATTGAATGGGTCTGTGATCCACAACATATGGCAAAAGGCCGGATAGGTCCTACCTTTTGTGAAGCAGAGACACTGATCAGAAGCCCACAGAATCACTCGGAATCACTCTTCCTCCACTCTGCAAAAGATAGGACATGTCCTGTCTTTTGCTCTATGTTGCAGATTGTGGACCCATTCAAGTCAATCACCGCAGCATGGAGTTCACACGGCCGTGCCCGTGTATTGCAGACCTGCTGTTTGCGGTCTGTAACAAGGGCACCACGTCCATACAGTCGTGTGAATGAGCCCTTAAAATAATAGAGCCCGTGTTACTGCTGCAGACTGTCGTCTGTTGAGTTGATCAGAACCCCGGCTGCAGTGGTGGCTTTGTTAATTGCCTACATGTTGTCCCTGTAGGAGGTATTGGCCGTGTCCGGATATGTAAAGGTCTCTTTAATGAGCCCTCCACGGGCTTCCTAATTGATTCTGCAGAAAGCACGTACAGTACAGTCGTCGCCCGCTCTGCGGCACTCGGGGAATGATTAAAGAAGAACTCCCACAAAAAATTTTATTCCATGTCCTGCTAGAAATGTACATGATGTAATCTGTAGTGAATGTCATTTTCTTACCAGTAGCTGAATTTTTGAGTTATATCTTCCTGATGCTTCTCATCTGTGTCATGTGACTAGGAATTAGACCCACCAACTCACACAGCACCTTATGTGTGAACAGGAAGTCTAATTTTCTATGCATTCCTATGGGAGCCTCACTTTCAGTCTCATAGGAATGAATAGAGAAGTGACTGGCTTGCTGTCCTGGGTCAGTTGGAGGTCAGGGAGTTGGTCACATGACCCAGCTACAATTTCAGCCTCTGATAAGAAAATGACATTCACTACAGATTATATCATGCGCCTTTCTAACAGGTTAGGCTACTTTCACACTAGCGTTAGCACGGATCCGGCACCTAAAGGGTGCCGACGGATCCGTGCTAACGCTATACATGTGTGGAGCCGGAGCAGCGCTCCGGCCCCACACATGACACACATTAAAACAACACACAGACTACATACAAACAAACATACAGACATACATACAAACATACAGACATACATACATACTCACATACTCCCGGGACGCCGGCAGAACGTCTCACGCGCCTCCTGCGCGCAGTGATGACGATTCCCCACAGCGCCCTCTGCTGGGCGCAGTGGGGAAACGTCATCGCAGCGTGCAGGAGGCGCGTGAAGACCTGCTGCCGGCGTCCGGGAGTATGTGAGTATGTATGTATGTCTGTATGTTTGTATGTATGTCTGTATGTTTGTTTGTATGTAGTCTGTGTGTATGTATGCCGGATCCGGAATGACCCCCCATTGGAAATCAATGGAGGACAGATCCGGATTACTGGTGTGTCCACACCAAACGGATCCGTCCCCATTGACTTCCATTGGGGGTCATTCCGGATCCGTCTTGGTGCGGATGCCTGGACCGGAGAGCAAACCGCAGCATGCTGCGGTTTGTTCTCCGGTCTGAAGACGGAACGGAATGCTTTCAGGAGCATTCCGTTGTCTTCAGTTCAGTTTTGTCCCCATTGACAATGAATGGGGACAAAACTGAAGCGTTTTTTTCCGGTATTGAGCCCCTTTGACGGAACTCAATACCGGAATTTAAAAACGCTAGTGTGAAAGTAGCCTTAGAGAATAGGAGTTGCGGGAGTTCTTCTTTAAGAACTGAAGATCTTTTTAGTACATAAGGATGTTCTTCCCTCTTCTCACCCAGTTATATAATCCCCAGACCCTGCCATACTCATCACTTCTCTTGTGTCTCCTGCAGGGGACTTCCAGTTTGCTGTGTCCTCAGAAGATAACTCTGAGTTTTGGCTGAGCACAGAGGAAAGCCCATCCAGTGCCCAGTTGATCGCTTACGTTGGGAGGGTGAGTGCTAGGATTCTGCATTATCAACCGCATATGGTATATTTTTTTAAAATATTATATTTTGTATTTATATTTTATTATATTTTTTTAACAAGTTCTGTAGAGCAGTAGTTTCCAACCTGTGGCTCTTCAGCTGTCGTGAAACTACAACCACCAGCATTTCCTGACCGTCATTATGCTGAGGGTTGTAGTTTCACTGCAACTGCAGAGCCACAGGTTGGAGAAAATTGATAGAGATTCACTTGTATAACCCATTTTAACAAAAATGTGGCCAGGTAGAATGGGTGCTCCTTCATATTACTGAACATTGTAAGCTTTCATCCACATGAGGCAGACATGCTGCAGATATTATATTCCGGCTTTGTGGGCAGCAAAGTGGATAAGATTTAAACAAATTTCATCCTCGCGCTACGTAAAAAAATGTAAATGTCATTTATGCTGACCTTTCCACCGTGGATTTTATCCTTTGCAATGCACAGGGTGACATTTTCAGCAAAATCGGCAACAAATCCATATGTAACGCAGTAGGGTTTCACTAAAGATTTGCTGCAGATTGTTCAGCTGCAATTTAAAGGGGTTTTCCTCAGGATAAGTCATTAATATCAGATCGGTGGGGGTCCTACACCTGGCACCCCCAGCGTCCAGCTGTTCTGGTCAGATGCTGGCATCTGAAACTATACAGCGGCAGGGGCGGATTGGCCATAGATCTTACAGGGAAATTTCCCGGTGGGCCAATGCCCAGGGGGCTGCCTATGCCCTCCTCATGGCCGGCCAGTAGAAGGTTTTTGGGGATGTATTTGGCTCTGTTGGGGCGGTAGAATGTACCACAATGCAGTATTGCTGGCCCTGCCTTCCATCAATTTGGACCCAACTACTAAATGGGGCTACTTTCAGTATTTTTTCCAGTGCCACTTTAAAGGGGTATTCCGGTAATGTAACTTTTTTTTTTTAATCAGGTAAAATTTTTATTAAGTTGTACAGGATAAAGCAACAAAATACATGTGATCACATATGCAAGTAATAATGACAAGCAAAAATAAAGTCAAATAAAACAGATGCAGAATTTTGCGTGCTTTGTTGACCTTCAATCAAACTCCGAGTCCAACGCCGGATGTGAACCATACAACTTTTTAACCTTTAAACCCAACCCCAAGACCCTCCCTCCCACCCACCCTGTCGCAGAGAGGCTGCCCCTCATAAGGCACGTGCTAGTAAGGAATGAAGTCACCTAGTGTACTATAACATCATATCAGCCCATGCATACTTCAACTATGCATTCTTTTAGCGTGGAGTCAGAAACCCCCAGCTACCTAAGGCATGGAAAATTGTATTCTTGCATACTCTCTCACAAGTGCTTGGGACGCTAGTCCTGGGGAATCAAACCATCCCTGCCATATTTTAGAGAACTTGGCTGGGCACTTTCGTTTCACATATATCCCTAATTCGTGTCGTAGGACCATGTTAAGTCTGCTGATATATTCTATTTTAGTGGGGGGAGATCTGTCAAGCCAATGTTTGGCTATCAATGTCCTGGCCTGAAATAGCATCCTCTGAATACATACTATTATAAATGAAGTACCATCTGTAGTGTCGTCTAGTAGACCCAGTAAACATGCCCTGGGAGTATTAGGAAGGCGAATTTTGGTTGTTCTGACCACCAGGTCCAGCACC
This sequence comes from Rhinella marina, assembly GCA_900303285.1. Classification (NCBI taxonomy): domain Eukaryota; kingdom Metazoa; phylum Chordata; class Amphibia; order Anura; family Bufonidae; genus Rhinella; species Rhinella marina. The sequence goes on along the minus strand of ONZH01014033.1, from coordinate 98,014 downwards.
TCCTTCCAAAAAGATGCAAGCGAGGTACAGGCCCATAGCATGTGTACCAAGGTAGCGTCAGGCCCATCACATTTTGGACAGGCCGAATCTGGACGGAGGCCCACCTTGTGTAGAAAAGCCGGTGTTCTGTACACCCTGTGCAGTAAGTATATTTGAGACATTCTTTGTGCTTCATTAAGGGTGAGAAGAGGAACTCTAGCCAGAGTATCCTCCCATTGCTCCTTCGATATTTGCCCTACATCACGTTCCCACTTGCTTTTAACCAAGGAGAGATCTGCTCCACTGGTCCTCCCAAGGAGGTGTCTGTACAACACGGAAATAAGGCCTCTAGTGGAACCCCCCCGTAATAACTGCTGAAGAATAGAAGGAGAGGACACAATGGGAGTCTCCCCTGCGAACTGGGTCCGATAGGCATGACGAAGCTGCAAGAACTGATAGAAAGCACTGTGTGGGAGGCCGAAGTCGGCCTGAAATTGTGCAAAAGACTTTATCATGCCATCAGACCGTATCTGCGAGAGAAAGAGAATGCCCCTACTCTCCCATGGGGAAAAACCTTCCAATCTAAACATCTCAGGGAGTCGAGGATTGCGCCAAAGAGGAGTACCATCATACAGTCCCTGCAGGTCAAGTATTTCCTTAAACTTGTTCCAGACCTTGGTCATCAAGACCCAGGTAGGACAAGACCTTTTAGTCAAATGTGCCGTACCTATTTCAACACATGCCACCGGTGCTTTTTGTTTCCCATGCCATGACACCATCCTAGCCGAGGCATCCAACCTCACATATTGCCCCCATCCTTTAAAGTGCTGTAGTTGTGCAGCGATGAAATAAAGCCACGGGTTTGGTAGGGCAAGCCCCCCCTCCTCCTTCCCCTTCTGGAGGGTCTCCCATTTTATCCTAGGTTGTTTTTTCTTCCAAATAAAAGAACGAAGTATACCCTGTATTTTATAAAAAGTCCTCTGCGGCACCCACATCGGAGAGTTGTGTAAAACATAAAGTAATTGAGGCATCATAATCATTTTTACCAGATTGCCACGTCCAATCAGAGAAAGGGGGAGTTTACACCAAGTATTAGTCTTCTCAATAAACCTTTGAATTAGAGGTTCAATGTTGCGTTTAATATAGTCATTGACCGTTGATGTAATTATTATCCCTAGATATCTGAAGCTGTCGACTATTTGTAGAGGGACAATGGACCAATCTATCTGGGATGGGAGTGGATCAAGCGGTAATATAACCGATTTGTCCCAATTAATATTAAGACCTGAGAAAGTACCGAATTCAGAGACATGCTGCATCAGTGGCCGGATTGAACCCTGTAGGTCACCTACATAAAGCAACAGGTCGTCAGCGTAGAGGGAGACTCTTTCCTCCTGTCGACCCAGTGGGAAACCTTTCCATAACGGAGAGCTTCTCAGTATACATGCTAGCGGCTCAATAGCCACTGCAAAAAGGAGGGGCGACAAGGGGCACCCCTGTCTCGTTCCCCTATGAAGCGGGAATTGTTCCGATAGCAGCCCATTAGCCCGGATTCTAGCACTTGGAGCCCTATAGAGCAGCTGGACCCATTTCATAAAGCCCTCCCCAAAGCCCATAGCACTCATTACTTCCCACAGGTAGTTCCACTCCACACTATCAAAAGCCTTGGCGGCATCTAGGGAAATAATAGCTCTGGATCCAGGAGGGTCCATTGGCCTCTGTAGGTTCAAGAAAAGTCTGCGTAAGTTAATGGCGGTGCTCTTCTCCGGCATGAAGCCCGACTGGTCTGCATGAATTATGGTAGAGATAGCTTTGTTCAGTCGATTAGCTAAGGTTTTGGCTAAAATCTTAACATCCACAGGGAGCAATGAAATGGGTCTATATGATTCTGCCAGGGAGTGATCCTTATGGGGCTTTGGTATGACCACAACCACCGCTTCTCGCATGGAGGGGGGAAGTATCCCACGCTCCAGGGCCTCTCTACATGTATCCAATAGATGAGGTAAAAGTTGGTCTTGGTACTTTTTGTAAAATTCTACCGGCAGGCCATCAGAGCCTGGCGCCTTTTCATTTGGGAAGGAACTTAGCGCTGCCCTAAGCTCCTCCAGCTCCAGTGGCTCATCCAGGAAACTTCTCCATTCATTAGACAGCTTAGGAAGGGGAATGCCAGCCAGATAAGATTGAATACCCTGGACCTCCACCCCCTGTAAATGAGAAGCATAGAGTTGTTTGTAGTAATCAGAAAACACCTTCAGAATACCCAAGTCCTCCGTAACCATGTCTCCCTCTGGATTCCTGATCTCTAACACTCTAGAGGGACCATCCTGCGACTTAGCAATTCTAGCCAACAAGGCACCCGCACTTTCCCCCGCCTCAAAATACTTCTGTTTTAAGAAGAATCGTTTGTTGGCGGCTATATGCAACAAATGATCAGTAAGTTGTTCCTGTGCTGTCACCCATTGGGATTTAGAGGAATCCGACGGCCTGGCAATAAATTCAGCTTCCGACTGACGGACTGCTGTAATAAAGGAGTCAGTTAGTTGCCTGGTATGAGTCTTCCTCCTTTTGATATTCTGTATATACAACCCCCTCGTATAGGCTTTCATGGCATCCCATACCATAGCCATAGAGGCAGTACCAACATTGGAAGCAAAGAATTCCGAAATTTGGGAATCCAATGGCTCTCTGTCATCCAGGAGCTGGATCCAAAAAGGATTCAGTCTCCATAGAAATGGTCCTGCTCTCCCATTATGATTTGTTAACCTAAGTTCAATATGAATAGGAGAGTGATCTGACAGGCTACGTGGTAGATACTCGATTTTGGATACATAGGATAGTGCGTCTAGGGAACCTATTGGCAAGTCAATGCGAGACAGGGAGTTGTGCGAAGTGGAGAAGCAGGAATACTGCCTCAGTGTAGGGTTACGAAGCCTCCACATATCATGGAGATCCAATTCTCTCAAAAGCTTTGCCAAGGAGGTTTCCCTGTTAACTATTGGGGCAGAGCCACTGGAAAATTTATCAAGAGACGGATCCAGGAATTTGTTAAAATCCCCAACTAAATAAATGGGTAGAGCAGGGCCCTGAGACGCCAGTAGTACCACCCGTTTAAGTATGTCACAGGAATATGGTGGGGGCACATATATTGCTATTAGATATATTTGTATTCTGTGTAAGGAGCACTGTAGGAAGATAAACCTACCATCAGGATCTATCACTACCTTATGGCATTCAAATGGTACGTTCTTATGTACTAACACACTGACCCCTCTAGCATGTGACGAAAAAGTGGAGTGGTACGAGTAGGACATCCATGGTCTGCGCAAAACTCCCTGAGATTGACCAGTAAGGTGTGTTTCCAACAGGCAGAATATTCCCGGTTGATACTTCTGAATCACCGTGAGGACAGCTTGTCTCTTAGTGGCATCCCCAAGGCCCCTGACATTCCATGCCAGAATATGGGTATCACCCGCCATAAGTGTATTTATACATCATAGACGACCAGGATCTCAGCCGTAGCAACCGAGAACATATCTGATTGAGCAGGCAACCTCTCTGCGAATAATTATATCCCAATAACCCAGAAACAATAACAGCGATAGAATGTAAACCACCCATTGGGAGAACTAACTTGAAGGCATACAATATTCCTGAAGCTTGCGCCAGCAAAAGGACCGCACTTGGAGTCTCACAAAAGGAAAGTGAGTGTACAAGTTAGAAAGAGAAACTCCCAGCCCGGCAGCAAGATTAGGATCTAGCGGTCAATAGAATAAATGACATACAACCCTTATGCAGTATAGCAAACGATATTGAGGAGCTAATGTCCCATTATATAGTGAATCTATAAGGTAAAACAGGAAACAATGTAGAGGGACCCCCTGGAGGGTTAATACTCAGCAGATCCTTGACCAGGAATCACATGTCCAGGAAAAGAAGTCAGACCCGAAGAGCCGCAACCAGCGGAATCAGTCCCGTCGGTCGTCGTTTCTGAGCAGGTCTTCATTCCGGTCCACCCAGTGGACTGCTTCCTCAGGAGTATCAAAGAAGTGCACTTGGCCTCCCGCGACGATTCTAAGCCTGGAAGGATATAGCATAGAGTATTTCACATTTTTCAGACGGAGTCTCCTTTTGATATCAAGGAATTTTGCCCGTCGTTTTTGAACGTCTGCTGAGAAATCCGGATAGATAGAGATCTTGTTCCCTTGTATGGTTAGATTTGCATTATCTCTAGCAGCTCTAAGGATAGCATCCCGATCCTGATAGTGTAATATACGCATGAGGACGGATCTAGGAGGGGCTCCCGGTGGCAACGGTCGGGAGGGTACCCTGTGCGCCCTTTCGATTGCAAATAGAGGAGAGAGAACATTTAGGCCAATCTTCTCTTTAATCCAGTCTTCAAAAAAGACAACTGCATTAACTCCCTCCGCTTTTTCAGGGACTCCAACCAACCGTAGATTATTTCTGCGTGAGCGGTTTTCTAAGTCCTCAGTTTTGTTAATGAGGAGAGTAATATTATGGATCACTTTAGCCAGATCTCTTTTCACAGGGGGAATTTGATCCTCCACCAGACCGACCCTCTCCTCTACTCCTGCCACTCTCTCATTGATTTTTTTAATATCATGCCGTATCAGATTCACGTTTTCCTGAAGGGATCCCATAGAAGCATTAAGGGATGCCAAAGCTGTACTGCAGTGTTGGACAGCCAGAAAAATATCCTTGCTAGTCGGGTCAGCATTAGGAGAGGCATTAGGTATTAGCAACATCGGAGGGGAACAGGACCGGGCACTTATCTCATCTGCAGGGTTCCTTTCCTCTGTCACGTCCTGCACCACGCGGTCCGCGCCATCTTGGTCGGCATGAGGCATCTGCTCCACACTGGCCGGGTGGTCTTCTTCTCCAGAATCCGGAACAGGAGCCAGAACTGCCCACCTATTTGGGTCCGCAATCGGCGATGGGTCCCTCGCGAACCTCTCTAGCCGCGCCGCTACGTCAGATGTCCGCGACGCTGCAGGCGCCGCCGATGATCTGGAGGAGGTAGGCCCCGATCCCTTCTTGGCCTCTTTCTCTCTTCGGGTCCCCCGATTCATGGTTCCCCGGCACCGGAGTGATGAGGTCAGGTCAAAAGTGCCGATATTTGGGCAAAATGCCGCTATTAATGGCAGGATGCTGCAGGATTAGAAGTGCTGCCGGCTAGGAGCTCACTAGCGTGCGTCCTCTCACATCGCGAGCCAGGCCACGCCCTCCCGGTAATGTAACTTAATTTGTGATAAACTGCATTAAGGCTGCAAGCTGTGACCCAACCAGAACCCAGACTTATACATATAACCAGAGCTTCATTTTACCTTGCAATCCATTTGTCTAGCTCCTGTGTGAGCCTGCAGCACACTGACAGTATCATGGCTCCTGATCTTCCCTCACAAAACTACAATCCCCACAATGCCTAGCTTTCCTGCTGTGAGTTTGTGCTTGTTCACGAGTGTTGCTGTTCACTGATTGGCTGCCTGATATCACAGTCCAGACACGCCCCCTCTTCTCAGTAAGCTGCAGCACAGTGACATTTAGCTAGAGAACTGATAGCAGCACACTGAGCATGCCTGACCTGACAAAGGCTCAGAACTACAGGTCAGTGTCATGGTAACTTATGAGGAAACACAGTGGGTAGTAAGGAAGAAACTACTTTATAACTACTAAACGGTAAATATGTGAAACTGACATTATATTAGGTAATTATTGATGATGAATTAGTCTAAAACATAAGTTATATTTATGGTAACCGGAATACCCCTTAAAGTTCCCAGTCTGCCCCTGTCCAGCGTATAGTCGACATGCCGGACTACCGCAGCTTAGCTCTCATTTGTGTGAATAGGAGCTGAGCTGCAGGACAGATGGACTAGAAACTATACATTTCAACTCCACAGCTTGTCACTTCATGCTTTGGATTTCCATTGCGGATTTCAACCTTTGTAATAAATAGGGTGGCAGATCTGCACAGAAATCCGTGATAGAACAACATTAAACACACTCAGATTTTGTCACAGATCTCACACTGTATTTGATGCGTTTCCCCAGTGAATCCGCATCAGAAAATACAGTTTGTGTGGTTTTAATCTGTCTTAAAGGAGCACTCCAGTCAAAACTGGTACACATCCGGCAGAGGATCTCAATACTGAAAAAAAAAAAACGCTTCCATATAGTCCTGCTATCTGAATGGAAAAAAGATCCGTTCAGGACGTCTTCCATTCCGTTTTGTGACCAGACCATGCAAGCTGTGTTTTTTTTTTGTCCCGTCATTAAAATGGAAAAAAACTAATGTAAGTCAATGGTGACGGATCCGTTTTTTTAGGAGGCTAAAAAAAATAGATCCGTCACCCATTGACTTTCAATGTATTTAGTGACGGATCCGTTTTTCCCCGTTTTGATTTCATATGGAACGGATGCTTCCTGATGTGCAAAATCAAAACACATCCGTTTAATTCCGGTATTGAGATCCTCTGCCGAGTCTCGATACCGGAATTAAAGAGGACCTTTCACCACTCCTGACATGCCTGTTTTAATAGCTCCATGCATTCCCCACGTACTAACAATTCTGGAACATCTATTCTTATGTCTGTATGTTGTGCCATTCCTTTATTATTTGCACTAGAAGTTATGAATGAATTGCTATTTGCCTTCAATAAGGAAACAGAGGGGAGGTGACAAGTAGGGGGTGTGTACCTGCACAGTCTGACTCTAGCCAATCAGTGCAGTCATGTTCAGTCTGTGCAGGGACACACCCCCAACTGATAACCTCCCCTCTGTTCCTTTACTGAAGACAAATAGCAATTCATTCATAACTCCTAGTGCAAATAATAAAGGAATGGCACAACATACAGACATAAGAATAGATGTTCCAGACTTGTTATTACATGGGGAATGCATGATGCTATTAAAACAGGCATGTCAGGAGAGGTCCTCTTTAACAACGCAAGTGTGAGAGTAGTCTTAGTTTCTTTCAAGGCCAGAGGGGAGCATTGCATGACACAGGAATTATCCCTGACTCCTGCAGGTTTGAGCCGTCACCTGAGCATGACACACTGCATACATTTTACCTAGAGCTGTGATGGCTAACCTCCGGCACACCAGCTGTGGAAAAACTACAATTCCCAAGATGCACACTTGCTTGGCTGCTCTCAAAACTCCATAGAAATGAATGGAGCATGCTGGGGGTCGTAGTTTCACCACAGCTGGAGTGCCGGAGGTTAGCGATCACTGACCTAGAGTGTTCCTTTAAACATGTTGAGTTTTCAGTAAGTTCTGTCGGCCGCAGCAGATATGTGTACGGTGTGTTGTACCTAATTACATGTATACCAGCATACAGAGGGGGGAGGGGCATCTGATTTAGTCTTTATTGAGATTGTCACTGAAATACAAATGGTATATTCGATCTCCGTGATCCGTCGTGTCTGCAGGCCCGTGCTAATAGCGAGGGCACCCTGGAAGCATTTTTCATTAAAGATGATTCATTCCCGACGCTGGCGTAACACAATCAATCCTTGTAATAAATTGTGTATGTCGCAATAATTGGTGTAGGACACGGCAGGGATTTATCCCGAGAGTTGATCTGATTGAATTTTCTACAGTATGCCATGAATTTCTTATGAAACGGGATTTCTCTCCACCGCCTCGCTGTGCTTTTTGCTTTTGCCCTTCTCCGGAGCAAGGCAATTAGTGTTAATGAAGAAATGCCGTTTGTAGACCTGTGACTTCCGCCCCATAGAAATCAATAGCCATCTGCCGGGCAAGTTTTTTTTATACATGTGACGGAGAATACAATGTCTACAAATTCCACCTACACTTGACTGTCTTTGATGAAAATCTTAACCCGTCTCCTTTCTTGCATACTTTAGGTTGGAACTGAATGGACGGCCCCAGGGGAATTTACAAAATTTAGCTCTCAGGTTTCTAAACCTTTCAGGTAAGGCCGAATCCTGCATCCATTAAAATAGTGACTTACAACTCACCTGTATAACGGGTTTATATGCATGACGTCTGTGGTATTTGCCTTTGTTTGACATCTATTGTATATGTCTTAAAGGGGTTGTCTCATCACAGACGATGGGGACATATCTGTAGGATCCCACCTCTAGGACCCGCACCTACACCAAGAACGGGGCCATGAAAGTACAGGAGGGCGCGCCGCCCACCCTCCATTCATTTTCTATGGGGCCGCCGAAAATAGCCGAGCGCTGGCTCGGCTATTTCCGTCAGGCCCATAGAAGTGAATGAGAGCTGTGGCCGGTCATGTGCGGCTTTTTTAAAAGTATTTTGAGCATGCAAAAAAAACCCATAAAAAATATACATTTGGAATGCTGACCTGAAGAATAATGTTAAAGGGGAGTCTTTCACCTCATCTGAGCGTCATAGACTGCTCAGATCAGGCTACAGACCACCTTATCCACATTAAAACAATACCTTTGTTAAGGATGTCCCATGGTTTATTCATCCAAAAAAACACTTTTATTCCATATGTAAATGACCCCCCGCAAGTGCCCAGAAGCTTGTTTATACAGCAAGGAGCCCAAGCCCCCAGGTGATTTGATAAGCAAACCCCTCCCTTTCCATCCTCCGGCCCGCCCCGCATTAGCATAATCTTTTCCTTCTTGCGCCGCTCTTCAGGTCCCCGGCGCATGCGCACTGCTCTGCCCACTGTGGGCAGAGGAGCACGGGATTCTAGTGCGCATGCGCCGGGGACCTGAAGAGCGGCGCAAGAAGGAGAAGATTATGTGGATAAGGTGGTCTATAGCCTGATCTGAGCAGTCTATGACACCTTTAAGGGTCAGACATCCGCAAGTGTTTTGCGGTCCGCAAATTGCGAATCTGCAAAACATGGATGCTGGCCGTGTGATAAAAATGAATATTGTTGTCTGGACATGCTCTATCTTTTTTTTGCATGGCTGCGGAACGGAACTACGGATGCAGACAGCACACTGTGTACTGTCTGCATCTTTTGCGGCCCCATAGAAATGAATGGGTCACATCAGCGTTCAGTCTTTCCATTCTCTCGCTCCGTTATAGGAGCAGGAGAACGGAGATTCGGCAAATAAACGGAGCCTACGGGCCTCATAGACTATAATGGGGGGTCAGTCAGGTTTCTGCTCCAGAGGAAGATTTTTGAAGTGGAGACAAAAGTCCTGCATTCTCCTATAACGGAGCGGGAGAATGGAAAAGCTGAACGCCCACAATGAACGACGTATATTGTATAGTGGCTGTACTTGTTATTGGTTCTCAGGAATCGGACTGAGCTGCGCTGAGGCCATGTGACCAATGAACATGACATCATTGGCCTAGGAAGAGGCCGCAGCACTTAAAGGGTTATTCTCATTTTAGACAATGGGGGCATATCGCTAGGATACCATGGGGGCATATCGCTAGGATACCACCGCTGGGACCCGCACCTATATCGAGAACGGAGCCCCCAAAGTGAATGAGGGCGCACTGCGCATGCGCAGCCGCCCTCCATTCATTTCTATGGGGCCGCCGAAAATAGCCGAGCGCTGGCTCGGCTACTTCCGTCGGCTCCATAGAAATGAATGGGAGCCGACCGCGCATGCACGGCCCGGCTCCCATTCATTCCTATGAGCGGTGCGGGGAGCTGCGCCTGGTGGTGGCCGGACCCCCGGAAACCTGGGGTCCTCCAGGCGCAGCGCTCCCCGCTCCGTTCTGGCTATAGGTGCGGGTCCCAGCGGTGGGACCCGCACCTATAAGACAATGGGGGCATATCCTAGCGATATGCCCCCATTGTCTAAGATGAGAATACCCATTTAAAGAAGAACTCCCGCAAAAATTTTTATTCCATGTCCTGCTAGAAATGTACATGATGTAATCTGTAGTGAATGTCATTTTCTTACCAGTAGCTGAATTTTTGACTTATATCATCCTGAAGTTTCTTATCTGTGTCATGTGACTAGGAATTAGACCCACCAACTCACACAGCACCTTATGTGTGGACAGGAAGTCAAATTTTCTATGCATTCCTATGGGAGCCTCACTTTCAGTCTCATAGGAATGAATAGAGAAGTGACTGGCTTTCTGTCCTGGGTCAGTTGGAGGTCAGGGAGTTGGTCACATGACCCAGCTACAATAAGAAGAGAGTGGAAACTCAATTTCAGCCTCTGATAAGAAAATGACAATCACTACAGATTATATGCGCCTTTCTAACAGGTCAGAGAATAAAAATGTTTGCGGGAGTTCTTTAACAGAGCACCGCAGCTGAAAAGCAGGGGTGCCGGGAATTGGAGCCCCAGCGATCAGATATCGATGATCTATCAATCAGTTTTAAACTACTGGAAAACCCCTTTAAGGGGTGGTCTTTCTGAGACAAGCTTTTCCTGGATGTCATGAATCAGCGACTTGTGGTTTTCTATACCTAGGGTCACTTACAAAAAGTCATTTCTTGCCACTCATGTGGGTAACGGCGTCTTTACAATATTCTAATGTTGAAAAGGAAGGAAGACTGCACCACACATCCGCCCTGTCTTATATGTGTGATGTGGTGTGACGGCGTCTGACAAGTCGTGTTCTTAGATCAGCCCTCCGGTTCCAGATTGAAATTTCACATTAGCTGGGCAATGGAAAGTACACTTACCTGGCGCCCTCCGTTTCACCTCGTCTTCATTCCCCAGCTAATGTGGCATTTTTATCTGGAAACATAGGGCCATGATAAAGAAATGATTACATTTTCAGTATTTGGAGGTGGGGGGTTAAGAGTTAATATTGTATGGCTAAGTAGAGGATTTGGGTCCATTATCATGCTTTTCTGATTAACTGTTTCATATATTTTTAAGGGGATTTACCTATACAACAACTTGTGCCCTATGCAAAGAGAAGGGGATAAGTGTCTGATCTATTTGAGAAGGCATCGGTCCTCGCAGTAGCACAGCTTAACAAGCACAGCGCCGTCTATTGTATAGTGGCCGTGCTTGGTATCGCAGCTCAGCTTCATTCACTTCTATGGGCGCTGAGCTGCGCCTAGGTCATGTGACCGACAAACAGGAAGTCCCATGGCCTACACAAAGCTGTGAGAAGGCTGTGGTGGTACTGCAAGCGCTATGCCTTCTCGAACAGCTGATCTGTGGAGGATCCGCTATCGATCAGATACTGATGACCTTTCCAGAGGATAGGTCATCGTTATTAAAGTCTTGGAGACCCCCTTTAAGGTGCTTATAGACATATACAACATATCGGGGGTAAGAAGGGTCAGGCATATTGAATTTTAGCATGAGCCGAGCATGGGGGAGAAAAATAGCTCTGCTATACTAGCATTTGACCGACAGTAAGAAGTGGCTACCTACCTACTTTGGGGATATCGTTGATGATAAACCCAAAGTCACCCAGGAGGAGTTTGAGGTCTAATATCTACAGCCTCCCATACTAAATAACCGTATTCTCCAATATCCATCCTAGAAAGGAGGTGGGTGAAAAACTGGTCTACATTTCAGTTTTCATAGTTTTAGCTGCTCATGATGATAGGTGACACATTAGTATATGAGGATATAAGTAGAAGAATTCTTGCAGTTTATTTATTGGGCCACATTTTCAGTAGAAGTCAAGTCTATGTGTATGCGTTGTGTGGACCATCTGCCCCTGCTTTAGGTTTCCTCCTCGCTTTTCTTCACCCAGAACTGCTGCGTCTCCCGGCTCAGGCGCTCCTCAAGCAGCAGGACGCGCTCGGCCAAAACATTGTTCTCCTTCATGATGTCAGAGATGTGCATGGCATGGTGACTGAAGGACAGTTCCACTTCATTGAGCAGCGTTTCCGCCTCCTGAATACGCGGAGAAAAACCTTCAATTTTCTTGTCTAGCGCAGTCAGGGCTTCCCCCAGGGCATGCAGACGATCCTCTAATGGATGCCAGCCCTCTCGAACCCCTTCTGGAGTGATGGAATCAACGTTGACGTATCCTGCAGATGTCATGGCGAGGGGCCCCGAGTCCATGCTCCACCTCTCCCAATCTGTGGGTTCTGCTGGCACCATCCCTATGCTGGTTGTGAAAGGGTTTATATCTATGGTTCCAGGTGACACCATGGGGATCACACTGATTCCGACGGTGCCCAGTGTCAGAGACGCAACATTCACTGCCCCCGTTTCCAGGCATTTGACTGGCAGCAAAGCCATGTGCCAGTCAGCACCTGTGATACCAAAGTTTAGTGAACCAAAAGCTGTAGATCCTGCACCAAGTTCATTCAACATCTGCGAGTCTTTGCTTACCAAAGAGACACGTGGCGACTCCATTGGCACCAGGCCGAAATCTTCCATCCCTCTATCACTTGTTTCCATGAATTCTATGTCGGAAGAGAGAGAATCACGGGGCAGCAGGTATTCTCCATCAGCGTCCAACCCTTCCACATCCAATATGAAGGAATCGCTGCCTACCAAGCTGACGTTGGAAGCATCTGTGGACTCTGCTCTTACCGTCGACAAGTCACTGTAGCTTCTTTTCCTGCCGACTTGGACGTAATCTTCCTCTGTATCGCTGTCATATGTCATTTGCTCCCATGATTCTCCACTTAGTTCCCTGTCAAGGCTGTCAGCGTCCTCCTCTGTGAAGGACTCTGGAGATCTTGTGGCTTCATCTAAATGATGACAAGACCCAAATGTTGCCTCAGATACATCATGCGTCACACACTCCACTTCTTGGTTAAAACCAGCTGAATCCTCCTGTATGGTGTCGATATGATCACTTTTAGGTATTTGGTCACCTGCTGTGACCAGAGGAGAACAGTTCACTTCTGGTTTCAGAGGTTCTCTATGCTCCACGCCTTGAATATCCTTCTTATTGATGTCTCCTTCTAGTGCTTCCATCTCTTTTCCCCCATGTCCTTCCTGTAGATCTTGTGAGTTGCTGCAGAAGTTTAACTCCTCCATTGCTTAGTCAGTCTCTGTGTCTGCAGCGGTGGTCAAGATCCTACATCATGAGCCTCTATGCCAAGCAGTCTGCGCCCTCCGTCACAGCACAGTATGCAGCGTCTCTGTCATGCCTGATGCCCTCCCCCTTCTTCCTCGCACTTCTTAATAATCCCGTATCTCTTTCAGCCGGTTTCCGTTGCCCTTGTCCAGGTATTACTTTCATTCTGAAAATCCTCTTAGCCTTATTAAGTGAGTCATGCAGATGGTGTCGGAGGACACATGTAAAATGCATTCTCCTCTCCTCTAAGAGGCCGTTTGCGCTTCCTGCGCTGATTATCAACATATGTTTGCGTCCACGTTCGTGCTTTTATACGGAATACTAAAACTATTTATAGCTGTTTTTTTATAAGCTGCTTTGTGGCGAAGTCTTTTATTGGGATCCAACTCCTTGTATTGCAAATTCCATTGTAAAACTCGGTAACGCCATGACAAGTGGAGTAAAGGGGAGAACTGAAGATGGCGGACCTGTTGCAGCTGAAGGCATCTGTGTTGGTCCCATGTTCATATGTGTCCGCATTGCTGAGAAACATAAAGTTTTAAAGGGGTTCTGCAGTTCTGTAAAACTGATGATCTATCCTCTGTAGTTCTTTAAAACTGATGACCTATCCTCTGGATAGATCATCAGCCTCTGATCGGCGGGGGTCTGACACCCGGGACCCCCACCGATCAGCTGTTTGAGAAGGCAGCGGCGCTGCAGGAGCGCCGCGGCCTTCTCTGTGTTTACTGCAGGCCAGTGACGTCACGACTAGTATCACTGGCCTGGGCGGGGCTAAGCTCCATTCAAATGAACGGAGCTTAGCCCTGCCCAGGCCAGTGATACTAGTCGTGACGTCACTGGCCTGCAGTAAACACAGAGAAGGCTGCGGCGCTAATCAGAGGCTGATGATCTATCCAGAGGATAGATCATCAGTTTTAAAGAACTACAGAACCCCTTTAATAATGGTATACTATTATGGTGCAGGCTCAATACTATACAGGTGACACCCTGCTCTCACAACCAGGAGGGATCTCAGATCTTTGCTGTTTAACCCTTCAGATGCCTCCACAGTCTGGCACTTATTTTCTGGCATAGCTTGACTGACACAGCATTACAGAACGGCTATTTGTAGGCGCAGCAGCAGTGTCCAGTCCATGTGAACAACTGCTGTAAATTCCAGTCCCACCCTTCTCTCTACCACTCCATTCCTTTGTCACATGGGCATTTATGATGGAGATGGATAGGTTTTATAAAAAGGGTTAGAGATTTGCGTTCAATGCTCTATACACTTGCAAAATTTGTAATAAGAGTAGTAAGGTACTATTGCAAGTAGTGCTATAGTGTTTCCTGCACATTGGTTTAAATGGACTTAAAGAGTAACTAACTCTTTTTTACAATTTTCATTTAAACTGTTCTAAATAGCCAAAAAATCATTTTTGTAATATACGTTATTAATTAATTATGCTGTTTTCCATCTTAAATAACGGACCCAAAGTCCTGAATTATACCGCTTCTTAAAATCCTAATTCTGGCTTGTCAGCTCTGTACTGGTGTGCCGATTACTGGCTGCTGTGGAGAAGGCTGCACATGACGGAGCACAGATCGCTGCTCCTGCCTGTGCTCCCCTCAAGCGAATTCTGACACAGCACATCAGTACCCTGTACCAATATCCTCTGCTAGGATGTAGCTGAGCAGGCTCCTGCCTGTGCCCGCTCCTCTCAGCTCAAGGCTCTCTATAGCAGACCGGTACAGTAGCCAGAGAGGAGCGGGCACAGGCAGGAGCAGCGATCTGTGCTCCGTCCTGTGAGCAGCCAGTAATCTGCACACCAGTACAGCGCTGACAAGCCAGAATTAGGATTTTAAGAAGCGGTATAATTCAGGACTTTGGGTCCGTTATTTAAGATGGAAAACGGCATAATTAATTAATAACGTATATTACAAAAATGATTTTGGGGCTATTTAGAACAGTTTAAAAGAAAATTGTAAAAAAAAAAAAAAAAATTGAGTTACTCTATAAAGCGACCAACTGCCTTTGAAGGGGTTTTCTGAGACTTTACTACTCCTCTGTAGAGGTCATCAGTATCTGATGGGCAGGGGTCCTTGGTGTCGGACCCCCACTGATCAGCTGTTTAAGAAGGCATCAGCGCTCACAGTACGGCAACGGCCTTCTCCCATCTTTTCCTATTGATGACACGTTAATCGGTCACGTGGCCTAGGCGTAGCTCAGCCCCATTGAAGTGAATGGGACTCGGCACGATACCAAGCACAGCCACTATATAATGTACAATGCTGTCCTTAGTGAGCTGTGAGAAGGCCGCTGTGGAGGTCCCGGTTGTCGGACCCCCACCGATTAGATACTGAAGACCTATCCAGAGTTCATCAGTATTAAAATCTCAGAAAATCCTTTTAAAGCAAATAATGCCTTATCATTTCATAAATTAGAAGTTCTACGACTTTCTAATTTTCGAGATATTTGATTGCCGTCAGTGAATGAGAACACTGTGGTCTACATTCGCATAGCTTGTTACTGCATGCTTTATAAAGTTAGTAAATAGTTAACGTTCCTGGAGTTTTATTATATAGAAAAGTTAAATTAAGGTTTGTCCCAACTGAGACTTCCTATTGATATGCCATAAATGTCCGATAGGTGCTCTGCCTTAAGAATGGGGTCTCTAAGTGACCGAAGAGCATGCCGCACATGCACTGCGTCCTCTCCATTTACAGCTATGGGACTTTAGAAAAAAAATATCACTCGGCTATCTTCGGACATCCAATAGCAATGAGTGGAGTGCAAGATGTGTGTACGCTGCCACTCCTTCCTTAAGCCTCACTCTGCTATTTTCACAAGGCACATAGCAGTGAATGGAAGGTGGCTGCTCATATGCGGTTTGCCGTCCATCCATCGAGGGCCCAATTCTTGAGATAGGAGTGGCTATTCCATAAATGCCCCAGATGCGAACACCCTTTTGACGCTCCTGTTCTCCTGAATGCTTTCTTTTTATTAGATTGATGAGCTCTCGGCGGTATTACTTTGAGCTTCTTCACAAGCAAGATGATCGAGGCTCTGACCATGTGGAAGTAGCAGTAAGTATTGTAATTTCAGTGGGAAAAGTAGCTAACTGGAGCGGGGAGGGCTGCTTTAGATGCTGCTGTCTCCTGAATGGTAGCAGCTAGAAACATGCAACTGGTCTTGTTTGAAAGCTGGCATTCTACTTGACAGGTAAAGTCCAAGCAAACAGAGGGAAAATCACTGTTAGAAATCGAGTTGGGAATAATCACGGGTAAAACCTGAGGTTATTTTAACTTTCAGCTGCATTCACACCATCCTGATTTCAGTGATCTCTTCCCCTGTCCTGAACGTATTGCTGTCATTCTGGTATTGTCTGAAAGCATGGAATGTCAGTTTTCAAACAAGACCATGTATCTAGCTGCTACCATTCAGGAGATAGCAGCATCTAAAGCGGTCCTCCCCTCTCCAGTTACCTAATTTTCCCACTGCTGGAGCTCCACTCTGGCAAAACAGTTAGGGGGTTAAATAACAATATTGCATAACAAGTAATTGCAGATACCCCGAGGTCTGGGGTACTGAACTTGATAAGAAATGCCCCTTCTAAATTCAAAGCTTCAGAAATTTCTATTGCTGACATAAAACCCATATCCCCTTGGACATAAATGTATCTTGAAAGCTATAGTAGATGTGGTGCTCTTCTTTAAGGTCCTCTTGCTGGATTGCTGTCCACATGCTCACACGAATGTCTTGGAAGTATGGTCACTGGTAAAATTACTTCCCTGACTACAATGGTAACAGCTCCGCAGCGTCCTATTGACCACCCTCAATAATATAGCAAGCAGTGAGATTGGATGAAGTCCTTTCACCGCCAGGAACTTTATTCACATTTTATATCTGTATTTTCAGTGGCGCCTTTCTCTCCCAGGGATGAAGTTTGAAATTGTGGATGCTCCTCACTTGTCTTTATATACAGGTAAGACAATGGTGTGTCCGATCTGTCCTTACACAATGTAGACCTAGCTCAGGACGTTTCTCAGCGAGCCGTTCTCTTCCAGATGAGGCCTCTCGCAAAATGAATGAGATCGCTCACATCCCACAGACTCTGTCCAGTGTGATTGACCATCGCTTGACCAGAGAGGAACCCACTGTAGATATGCTGAGACAAGATCCTCGAGACACTTTTTACATGAGTAAGTGTTGCGTAGAAATAAAATGTTTTACTGTATTAGAAGGGTAGGTAAGAGGGCCTTGGAATATGTGAAATCAGTGGAGGGTCCGACGCCCAGGACCCCATCAGTAGCTGCTAGCAGGAGCCAGTAACTGCAGCTAGTGAATAGGGATGACCACTGATTTTAGAAAGCATGATGTGAAACTTGAAGGGTTTCTCAACCACCTATAAAATGCACACCCCCAGCTACCAGCTAGGATGGTGCATGAATGTAGTATTTACATGGCAACTGTCCATGAAATACATACAAGGATGCCTCAAGTCCACCAGAACAGAAGCCGCAGGTACCGAGCGGCTCTCATAGAGGTGGGTCCGAAGTGGATATTCTCAACTATGATGTCCATGTGCCCTAATAGGTATTAGGACAGGGGTTATCTTCATGAGACGACCCCTTTAATTTCCCCGCACTTTCCTCAATTCTCTCATAGCTAGAGGTTTGACACCTTGACGCCTACTGAAAAGAGGTCGGTCAGGTGGAAGTACAAGATGTCATACGTTGATAAATTAATTTATTAATAAAATATGTCCTGTCACGACTTAGGAGACACAGCCTAAAGGGGTTGTCCTGCTTTGGGGGCCTTTCTGACTCCCCTTACCTCGCTGGAACTATGTAGGGAAGCATACTTGCCTGATCACCGCCATTGGGTTCTGGCAACTCCCCCCGCTGCTATTGATGCGTTCCGGTCTGCGGTTGCAAACTTCTGGTTTGACGGGGTCACGTGACACCTGGTGGACACTTCACTGCTGCGGCCAGTCATTGGCAGCTGTGACAGACATGACCCACATCAACCTTGAAGTTTCCAAGTGGGGACCGAAACTCATCAATGGCAGCAGGGGACTGAAGGAGCCGAAAACCATTGGCAGAGAGCAGGTACAGCGTGTATGCTTCCCTCCACAGGTATGGCATGGTGCGGGGATCTGGCAGAAATGCTCCCAAAGCTGGACGCCCCCCTTTAAGATGCCCATACACATTAGAGGAAAGTTATCTGAACCTGTGAAGTTTGATAGGATAGGCTGACTATCTAATGGGTATTCCAATTCTCCTCCTTCCTCATCAGCAGAGTTCGGGTATGTTGGATTTCAATTTGCCCAATCTTTTGTTGCCACAGGAGAAAAGCTGCGGAGATAATTGTCTGTCATTGGCCATTTCCCTTCTCCCCATTGTACCAACCTGCACATGTATAGGGGATTTGGGGAGAATTGCTACCGGACAAACACCTTTTGGGCTCATGCACACGCGTGCATTCCGCACTTAGCAGAACGGAACGCCCTGCCTCGTAGAACTGTCCATAAAACGGACAAGAATAGGACATGTGTTTTTTTGCTGGGCTGCGGAAACTGACATATGTACGGATGCGGACAGTACACCATGTGCTGTCCGCATCTTTTGCAGCCCCGTTGAAGTGAATGGGTCCACATCCGACCCGGAAAATAGGCAGACAAAACAGACGGTCCCAAGGCTATGGTCCCAAGGCTGTGATCCCAAGTTCCGGTTCTCTCGTCCTCTTCTTGCACAGTGTGTGAATGACCCACGTCATCTGCTTGTGTGCACAGCTCCAGAATCTGGGACCTTCCTTGTGTGTGGAGCATAACTCCTAACATCTCTCTGCAGCCCCTATGATCGAACAATCCAAAGTGGAGAACGTGCTGGTTCCCTGCGCATACAGCCCCACCTACGTGGTGAAGGACTTTCCCATCGCCCGCTACCAAGGCCTGCAGTTTGTAAGTAGACGCTGAATATCTTTCACCACCTGCAGTATGGCACTCCTTCACCTCGTCCATTGCTGATGCTTCTTTTTCTTTAGGTTTACCTTACATTTGTCTACCCCAATGATTTTACCCGTCTTACCCACATGGAAACCGAAAACAAATGCTTCTACCGAGAGTCCCCGGTGTACTTGGAGAGGTACGTTCCACGCCGGCTTCTAACCCTGATGCCTGTTTTTTCCCTAAAATCACCATGTCTCAAAACCACATGTCTTGGTTCCTTTATATCACTGTCGTCTGGCGCAGCTTTTTATTTTATATCTTCTTCCCTAAGGTTTGGATTCTATAAATATATGAAGATGGATGACGACGATTCCCCCCAAATGCCATTTCTCTTCTTCAATCGTCAGCGTATGTACAGAATGTCTGACTGCTACAGGTCTACCCTGCTTTCCTCTCCTCACAGGCGCATGAGAAATGCATGACTCATTTGCCCTTTTCTGCTGTTTCTTGACACCGCTGTAACAGCCATTTATAGCTGAAGGTTGTCAGAGTTTGACACAGGTTTTTGCTATATGTTAAGTGACTCATCAGACGCTGTTTTAATACGGGCGTTGCTTTAAAGGGATAAAACACTGGAATCTATGTGTACCAATGAAACGGGCCCTCAGATTGGGGTATGAGGCACCGCACGTTGCTTCCACGCCCATTGGACAGGGTGAATATTATGAACCATGTGTCTTTCTGCCTAATTGACAGACCCCGTGAAGCTGTGTTCAGTCCTTTGTACTGAATTTTAGGGGAAATGGGCAGTAGGTACACATACCACCTTTTTAAAGGGGTTATACGGGTAAAGATAATCATGACCTATCCTCTCAATAGGTCATCATTATCACATCAGCGGGGGTCCGAGTCCTGGCAAGGGGCCGCTAAACTCACAGGCACTTTCCGCCGTACATTGTTTAGCGGCTGTGCTTGGTCTTGCAGCTCAGCCCCATTGACTTGAATGGGGCTGCACTGCCGCTAGGCCACGTGACCAATGTACGGTCCTCTTCTAACAGCTGCTCAGTGGGGGTCCCGAGTGTCTGATCCCTGCTGATCTGATATTGATTATCCATCCAGAAGATACGTCATTAACAGTAATTCCTGGATCACCGCTTTTAACCACCTAACTGTTTTGCCCGAGTCCAGCTCGGGCAGTGTAATAAGTAGCTAACTGGAGGGGGGAGGGCTGCTTTAGATGGTGATATCTCCTCAATGGTAGCAGCTAGAAACATGCAACCGGTCTTGTGTGAAAGCTGACAGTCCAGGCTTTAATACAAGACAGCTAAAGTCCAAGCAACAAAGGAGAAATCACTGTTAGAAATCAAATCGTGAATAATCGCGAGTAAAACCTGTTTTTACTTTCATTTTCAGCTGCGTTCACAGCATCCCGATTTCTATCAGTGATGTCTTTCTCTGTCCTGAACATATATTGCTGTCATTGCTGAACATATTGTCTGAAAGCTTGGAATGTCTGCTTTCAAACAAGATCAGTTGCATGTTTCTAGCTGCTACCATTCAGGAGGTAGCTGCATCTAAAGCAGCCCTCCCCCTCCAGGTAACTACTTTTCCCACTGCCCGAGCTCCACTCTGGCAAAATAGGGGATTAAAGCGTTTTTCTGCAATTTTAGAAAACCCAGTTTGTAAACCCTATTAGGGAATTATGAAATAGAGGGTGCTCTGGTGTTCAGGACCCTCACTTCTAGACCAGAGTGAACACCTGTGACAAAAAGCATCTCTCGTCCTGGAGGACCTGTCCAGTCCTGCTTTACACAAACAGTCCATTGATTTGGACGTTGTGTAATACTTAATTTGCCCTGTGGTGGCGCTGCAGGGAAAGTGAACACATACTGCTGAGTCTCACCATAGATAATGGCTGATCGCTGGAGGTCCCAACATCAGCAGGACATTTTGTGATCAGCTTATTGTTAGAGATTTTTTGGGATTGACCAAAGCAGGGAACCCCTTTAGCAGCAGTGGTCACGCACAATGTAGTATTTTGGGCATCACTGGGTATGGGTCTTCTCCTGTTCAGTTTCTTCAGCTACTGGCTGTCATACTATATTGGCATATTTAATGTTAAAGGGGTATTCCCATTACATACAATGGGGACGTATAGCTATTGTCTGATAAGTGAGGGTCCCACCTCTGGGACCCGCACCTACAAGGAGAACGGAGCGGGGAGAGCTGTAGCTGGAGGACCCTGGATTTTGCAGAGTCCGACCACCACCAGGCGCAGCTGCCATGCAAGTGAATGGGAGCGCACCGCGCACGTGTGGCCCCTGCTTCCATTCATTTCTATGGGGCAGGATCGGAAATAGCCGAGTCAGCGCTCGGCTATTTACGGCGGCCTCATTGAAATGAATGGAGGGTGGCTGCGCATGAACAGTGCGCCCTCCACTAATTTCCCTGCTCCGTTCTCTTTGTAGGTGCGGGACCCTCACCTATCAGATAATGGGGGCATATCCTAGCGATATGTCCTCATTGTATGTGATGGTAAAACCCCTTTAAGTATAGGTACTGAAAAGTTTGCCATGGGATATAATTAATTCCCTGGGGATCATCGGTAGAAATTGCCGGCGCACATTACCATTTAAAATAAGCAAAAGGTTTTATCCTCACATTCCTATGCATTTACATTATGGAGAGCAGATTTTATTTTTAATCTTTAATTCAGATTTTCAATTTTAATAAGTGAAATGGATCAATGAAAAATTCAATCAACGTGAAATGATTTCCAGCAGGAACAGATGTCTTGTCAGACAGGCAGTCGGCTTTTGGAAAGACTGGGGGAGGGGTTGCTGGCCGTGCTGTCTTCTACCACCTTATAAAGCCCTCATGTTCCTGCGGTCTATCCCAATGCTCAGGGGAACGCAGCTTCGTGGGGGGCAGGAGCTTTGCTCTACGCCAAGTGCTGCGTCCTGTCATAGAAAGCAGAAGAGCTGTCATCAGTTATGAGGGCACTGTGTCCTGTTTCTCACCTCTAACAGTGCGATTGTCTGTCTGCGGATCTTTATATAGCCTTTTTTTTCAGTCTGCGTTCCCCCCTTTTTTTTTTTTTTTTCAAACAGATTTTTTTTTTTCGTTTACTGGATCCAGACCTGTTTGCGGCAAGAAAAAAAACAGACCACAGACTATGTGGACTTCTGTGTGTATGTGTTTTATGTACCATGTTTTTTGGACTGTAAGGGTCCTTACAGTTGCGGACCCATTCATTTTAATGAATATAGAAAAAAATATTTAAAAAAAGAGCGTGTCCTATTGTCCACAATCGCGGACAAGAATAGGCATTTCTCTATAGGACTGGCCATGTGTGTTCTGCATCCGCAATTTGTGGATCGCAAAACACTTAAAGGGGTTGTCCCACGAAAAATATTAATATTTCAACTGCCTCTTGAGCTGTGAAAGGAGGAGCTGGGACACGCCTCCTGAGCTGTGATAGGGAGAGCTGGGACACGCCTCCTGAGCTGTGATAGGGAGAACTGAGACACGCCTCCAGAGCTGTGATAGGGAGAGCTGGGACACGCCTCCTGAGCTGTGATAGGGAGAACTGAGACACGCCTCCAAGCTGTGATAGGGAGAGCTAAGACACGCCCCCTGAGCTGCAGCAGAAAAGACACTCCCCTTGAGCTGTCAGCTTGATATAAATCTAGCAGCAATGAATGAGGTCATCTCTAGATCCATGTGAGGTACAGGGCTGGTTCTACCTTTGTTAGAAAGAGATTGTCATGTACTATATGATGTCTGATTTTTATTTTTTGCATTATTCGTGGGATAACCCCTTTAACCTTCATATGAATGGACCCTGGGATGCAGTTTTTAGCCATCTTATACTCCCTGACTGATCGTACCTGGGTGATCATACAGCCTGATCAGTGTGAGAGGAGTGCGTGTGCACACTTCTGTCTCTCCCTGCTTAATACCGCTCTACGACCATCGTTCAGCACACGGAGAGGACACGGCCCATCTCCGTCTGCAGGTCTCCCCACTGCTGTAAAGGAGAGGAAAACTCTGTCATGAGTTGGAGGCCAAATCAGGAAGACTATCCAGCCAACACTTGTGTACAGAAATGTGAGTTTTTATTAAAGGTGTGTGTTTGTGTATCCATGCATATGCAGCAAAGCTGTGTATATGTGTGTAGCAAAGCTGTTTGTGTGTATTGAGCAAAGTTGTGTTAGTGTAGCAGAGCTGTGTGTTTATGTATGCAGCAGAGCTGTGTGCTCATAATATGCTTACTGCAGAGCTGTGTGTTCAATGTGTGCACCGCAGAGCTGTGCGTGATATGTGTGCTATAGAACTGTATGTGTGTATTTGTGTAATGTCATGATCATGGAGAGTTAAAAAAAAGAACAAAAAAAAACCTAAAAAAAATGTAAAAATAATCTAGCAGGACACTACATAGCAATGACAGGAGACGCATGTACTTTTAATGAGGTGACCACATTCGCTGTTGCTGTTTATTACAATGGTCAGCAGATGATACGCCAAGGTTAAAGGAAACTTCCAACAGGTTTATTCCTCTGGATATCGGAGAACCCCTCCGATCACCTGTTTGAGAAGGCAGCGGCACTCTCAGTAGTGCTGCAGCCTTCTCCAGCTTTGCCTAGATCATGTGATGTCATATTCATTGGTCACATGGCCTAGGTGCAGCTCAGCCCCATTGAAGTGAATGCAGCTGAGCTGCAATACCATACGCAGCCACTATCATATGGACGGCACAGTGCTTGGTGAGCAGAGAGAAGTCCGTGGCACTACTGCAAGCGCTGGTGTCTTAAACAGCAGATTGGCGGGGGTCCCAGGTGTCAGACCCCTACTGATCAGATTTTTTTGCGGAATAGATGCGGCCCCGTTCACGTCAATGAGAGCAGGCAGCCGCGGCTCCGCAAAAATGCAATGTGTTCTATTCTTGTCCGCAATAGCGGGCAAGAATAGGCTTTTTGAATGGGGTGCCTGCCATGTGTGTTCCGCAAATTGCGGCACAAAAGCATGGCCGTCTGAACAGCCCCTTACTCCCTCTACACAAGACCCCTTGCGTAGTGACCTTGACACCTCTGCTTCATTAACCCTTACAGTACCAGCGCCGTACATGTACAGCGCTGGGGCGATGCAGGCACATGGCGCCCGCTCGCGGGTGCGGCGGGCGTCATGGCCGGCAAGTCTCTGCTGTTTCTAACAGCAGAGACTTGCCGCTACTTACCGCCATCGGCGGCGTCTTCCTGGTTGATTAGATGCCGTGATTACACGTGATCACGGCATCTAGTTGCGTTTCAACCCGGAAGCATTCGCTTCCGGGTGGTGTACAGACACCCCGTGTGGCCAATCGGGGTGTCTGTACACCATATGAAAACTGTAATCCTCGCTGGTGAGGATTACAGTTTTCAAAGTGCAATTCTTATTCTGGCCACTAGTTGGCAGGCCAGGATAAGAAATGAGCAACTCATGGATTTCGGAGTCTATAAAATCCATAATTGCTCATAAAGAAAAAAAAAAAGCCACAATATATAAGCCCATATTTGAGCTTTCTAATAGTAAAAAAAAAATGTTAAAAAATATATAAAAAATAAAAAAGATGTAAAAGTTCAAATCACCCCCCTTTCCGTATAAGTAAAAAATAAATACCTAAATAACAATAAATATAGACATCATGGGTATCACCGTGACCGAAAACGCCCGTACTTTTAAAATATAAAAAAAAAATTCCAATACGGCGAATTGTGTGGTGGAAAAAAGCGTCCAAATGGCGATTTGCCGTTTTTTGTCGCTTTTTTTTCTAAAAAAAATTAAATAAAAAGTGATCAAAAAGTCATACACACCCCAGAATGGTATCAATAAAAACTTCAGATCGTCCCGCAAAAAATGAGCCCCCATACAGCTCTGTACACATAAATACAAAAAGTTATAGGGGTCAAGATTTGACAAGGAAAAAAAAAAAGGGGCAACTTTCTAATTATTTTATTACTATGAAAACGCAGGAAAAACTATACATATTAGGTATTGCCGGATTCGTACTGACCAGTAGAATGAAAGTAATGGATCAGTTTTAATGCGCATCGAACGCTGTAAATAAGAAACCCGTAGAACTGTAGCGGAATAGCGTTTTCTTTGCAATTTCACCCGGTTTGGAATTTTTTTCCCGCTTCCCACTACACCGTATGCAATATTAAATGGTGGCGTTGGAAAGTACAACTTGTCCCGCAAAAAACAAGCCCTCATACAGCTATGTGAACAGAAAAATAAGAGTTATGGCTGTTTGAAGGCAGGGAGCGCAAAACGAAAATGCATGACCGAAAAAACCTCCGGTACTGAAAGGGTTAAACCAATAGGGAAGGTTTAATAAGTAGAATTTTTTTTTTCAAATTTCTGGTGTCTAATCCTGGGGTGTGTCTTATAGTCTGAAAAATATGAAAGGTTTCCCCTGTTCTTGGCTATTTTTGACGTGTAGTCCTATGATGAGTCCCCTGCAATGCATCACCGCTCAGAAACTTTCTTTAGACATTGATTCTTCTTGCATAGATTAGTGACAGATGTTTGCACAAGACAGAAGTGTCTCTCCCCATTGAACGTACAAACATGGAGGCCAAGCTGAGTGTGTATGGAGATATCGGGAGAGATAGCTGACTGCAGAATTTTCTTCTCTTCTTCATTCTTCTTTTATCTGTTAAATGTGGTGTGTGTTCATATTTGGGGAATATGTCTTGCCTGTCTCTGCCCGATTACGATTTCTGAAAGCTATTTCCTCATTGGCTGCAAAATACAGAATATTTTTTATAGATTTTTTTTTTTTTTTTGATCAGTAGTCATCAATTCTTGCCCCAATTTATAACTTTCTTTTAGATTTCATGGATGAAGAGGAGGATGAGGATGACCCACTGTTGCCTGGCATGTCACTGAAGAAAAATGCCGACATGGTAACTGATGCCGTGTCACCTGCCCCTGTGGTTCCTCAGGACACCAACATCCATTTTAACGATTCACTAGAAACCATACCTATAATAAATTACAGCATAAAGTCCTCGATGAGATCTCTCTTGTGGGCACCTAGGGAAAGCCCACCTTCTGCTCACCGGGGAAGTAGGAAACGCTTAATGCCATTGCTTGGTGGACATGGAATTGGAGATGATCCAGAACCCACCGAAGGAAAAGCTGCTTTAAGAACTAGAGAAGAAATTTATATTGATCATAGGACAAAGAGAAAGAATTCAGAGAGCAAATCAAGAGTCAGGGGAAGGTCAGGGAGTCTGAGGAGAGGGGAGAAATCGGAGGTGAGAAATAAACATGGAAAGTTAGAAGTTACAGAAAAGCGGGACAATGTCGACGTGAGACCTAGCGACGAAAGCAAACCAGAGGTCACCACAAAGACGGAGAATGTAAAACAAAACTCAAAGAACTCAAACAAACAAGACTCAGATAAGGTATATGTGACAAGACTCCTTTCTGGAGTTAGAAAGTCTCGAGGTCAAGTCTTCCCTGGGATGTTGCTGCCAAAACCTAAACCAAGAAGAACCTTTAGAGTTCACGAGCACCATCATTACCCTACACCCCCAAGGCGATCTAGACCCTGGACTCCACCTGATACCTCAGAACTTGGACTTTTCAGTTGGGAAGGGCAAACTGAACTCCCTGGAATACCCCTCCCTACCTCGCCTAGTCTTCCTGGTGGCCCTCCCTTGCTTAGTTTGTCTTCAGAAGCCCCAGCTGAAGAATTGCAGGACTACAGCTACGAGGACGCAGAGCCTCGGCAGAGCTGGCCGGAGGATGCCATTAACTGGCAACGTACATTCAGCGTAGGAAATGTAGATTTTGAAATGTTAAGGTCGGACTGGAACGATCTTCGCTGCAACGTGAGCGGTAACCTGCAGCTTTCTGAAGCAGAAACTGTGGATGTGGTGGCTCAGTACATGGAAAAACTCAACGAGAAGAACGGAGGGTTAGTGAAGTAGTATTTTTTTTCAGTCCATAGTATCCTCTGGCTTTCACTCGCATAGTAATTGCACTAATGCCCATTTTCTATGTTCTTATTAATCCCTGTTTTTAGCATTTACACTTTGCTTCGTATAATCAATGTGGAGAAGCGTCGGGACTCTGCAAGGGGCAACAGATACCTCATAGAACTGGAGCTGGAGGAACGAGGACGTAAGAAAGTGAGATTGGCGGAGTACGTGTATCTCCTGCTGCACCGTGGTTCCGGTGGAGACAGTGATGAGAGCCCTCCTGCAGAACCCCCAGAAGTTTCCCCCAGTCCTTCCATCTACACTAAACCAATCTTGTGCCGACCAGTTAGTCTGAACTGGAATCCTCGTGCCACAGTGCACTTCGTAGTGCCTGGTGAGTTTGCATCTCGTTGACATGCTTTATAGAAGTTTCCTTTTTTGGGGGCAATTTTGTATTACACCTCTATTTTATGTTTTTTTACGTTTACTAGGCAGCATTTTAGAAATCGCTGAAGGATAATAAGAAAAAACTTCACATATTTGGCAGAAGTAGCTAAAACCACGATAGTTTAGTTGTTCCAACCAGTATTATGTATTGCAGTGTTGGTACAGTAAGTTAAAGGGAACTTGTCATCAACTTCATGCTGACCGTACTGAGGGCAGTATAAAGTAGTGACAGAAATGCTGATTTCAGCGGTGTGTCACTCAGGAGCTAAAAGTAAGTGGGTGCCGAGAACCAGCATCATAATCATTTCAGCACATGTCTTGAAAAGAGTCAAATCTACCTGAGAAGAGTCATGGTTATTCCTAATCTCCTGCTGTCCCCGCCATCTGCTGATGATTGACAGTTCTCTCCTAGAGAGAAAAGGAGAAAACTAGGTAGAAGTCTGTCAATCATCAGCAGGTAGGCGGGGAGAGCAGGAATTCATGAATAACCAGGACTCTTTTCAGGTGGCCATGACTCTTTTCTAAGCCTAGTCTGCAATGATTTTGATGTTGGTTCTCGGCAACCACTTACTTTTAACTTATAAGTAACAGACCACTGAAATCAACACACCTGTCTGTACTTTATCCTTCCATTAGTATGGGCAGCATAAAGTTGATGACAGGTTCCCTTTAAAGGTATTGGAACAGTCTACAGGATGCAGTGTGATGCTGTGACTTCAGATCACAGCCAAATACCATGTGTTCTGCTGTTTTAGGGGGTTGTCCCATCTCGCACATTGGTGGTATATCACTAGGATATGCCACCAATGTCAGATAGATGGCACCTCTGGGACCCACACCTATCTTTAGGACAGAGCCCCCAAAGTGAACAAGGGTGCAAGCATGGCAACCCTCCATTCATTTCTGTGGGAGTGCCGAAAATGTGTGAACACTAGCTCAGTTGTGTCCGGAACTCCCATAGAGGTTGAACGGAGAGGTGGCTGTGCTTGCGTGGTGAGCTCTACATTAACTTCTGTGGGAGTTCTGGAAATAGCCGAGTTCAGTTACTTGGTCCTATTTGGAACTTCCATAGAAGTGAATGGAGAGCACCCTCTGCATGTGCGGTGCGCTCACGTTTTGCTTTGGGAGCCCCATTCTAGAAATTTCAGATAGGACCTGCACCTATCTGACATTGGTGACATATCCTGGGGTTACCCCGTCTCGCACATTCCACCAGTAAGATGAGGTAACCCCTTTAAAGGCTATGTACACCTGTGGAGTCATTTCTTTTTTTTTATGATTGCATTTAACTTATTTTTGGCTAAAAATCATATTTTCAATTGGTCTTTATTAAAAATAGAGCTGCTCAGTCACAAAGGGTTAACTGTTTTTCTAACTGTGTGACTGGTACTTTCACTTTGTGTCGGTCATCTAATAACCCTTATTCCTAAATTACTAAGAGGTCATAAACACTTATTTATGCCACATTCTTATCAGTAAGGTAAGGATTGAGCAAAGGTAAGGAGTTTGTCTGCTCCTCAGATGATGGAAAAGACAAAAAAATCCACAGGCATCTAGTAGAGCATGTCAGCTCTGTACACAAAAAAGGATGCCATATTGTTAATAAAGACCAATTGAAAAAGTGATTTTTAGGTCAAAATAAGTATAATGCAATAATAATAAAAACACCCCCAAAGGTGTACATAGCCTTTAAGGGATTTCCAGGGACTCAGTGGTTCCCAAAAATCCACATTAATTGCACGTAGGAGAAGGTTTGTAATATAGCCTGTCACTTGACACTACTCTTCTGAAAATCCAGCATCCAATGAGGTCACATCTTTGACCAGGTTTCCGGCCTGGACTATGGACAGGGCATGCCTTCCAATTTGAACAGAGCCAGAACCATTCCTGTCCCTGGCGTTTGGGCATACTCCAGAATTCATCTCATCCGGCCATACGCCTGGGAGAGGGATCGCTCTGGTCTTTTTATTTTTGTGGATCTAAGCAATGAGTTGGATCATAAAACAGGTCGGCAGGAAGCAGTGCAGAGCTCGCTGTATTCTTGGTTCTAGCATTTTGGCTCACACTGTATTTAGCAGTAGTATGGTTCAACCTTCCAAATAAAATATCACATTTTATTGATTGGGGATTTTCCACATTCTTAGTCTGCTACAAGAGTAACATTTTATGAAATGCTTTGATTAAAGGGATTCTTCACATTTTATACCCATGTCTTACATTGCTTGTACACCTACAATAAACTGATCTCCCACTTGGGGAGGGTAAGATTTTGCGGGATGCACATTTTTGGACTTTGTCCGCTCTCTATACAGTCCTCCATCTAGGGTTGTCGATTTCAGGAAGAGAAGGGTTCGGGCATTTTGGGTTTGAACATGACTGATTTCTTGTTCTCCTGGGAGATGAGCACTGTAACAGTGGTTGCTGTCCGACGATGTCCCCCTGCTTACAGCCCTGGTCCCAGGCTCTGTGTTCGGCGGAGATGCAGTCCTGGGCTTTGTCCTTGCAAGCATCGTCTGTCCTGGAATTTGCCCCATTGTTTCCTTCCAGCCCTGGGCACCGCATGCTTTCAGCTTGTTACCTGTCGCATTTCCTTAAAGAAGAACTCCCGCAAAAAAATGTATTCCATGTCCTGCTAGAAATGTACATGATGTAATCTGTAGTGAATGTCATTTTCTTACTAGTGGCTGTATTTGTGAGTTATATCTCCCTGATGTCTCTCATCTGTGTCATGTGACCAGCAATTAGACTCACCAACTCACACATCATCTTATGTGTGGACAGGAAGTCTAATTCTCTATGCATTCCTATGGGAGCCTCACTTTCAGTCTCATAGGAATGAATAGAGCAGTAACTGGCTTCCTGTCCAGGGTCAGCTGGAGGTCAGGGAGTTGGTCACATGACCCAGCTACAATAAGAAGAGAGGTTATTACTCACAATTACATTCTCTGATAAGAAGATTACATTCACTACAGATTATATCATGCACCTTTCTAACAGGTCAGAGAACAAAAATCTTTGCGGGAGTGACCTAGCTGACCAGTCCTAGCCCTCCTGCACCTATATAAGTGGCCTGAGCATCAAGGTCGTTGTGTCCTGCAAAGGTTGCTGTTCCTCTGTTTATGTTCCTATTTACCCAACCCGTTGCTTGCCTCGACTCTCCTGTTGCCTACCCGGATTGCCTGATCTGTACCTGTGCCGCTTGCCCTGACCTATTGCTTGTTTGACTTCTCCTCTCCTTCATCCTTCGGTCCTGCACTGCTGCTCCTGGTTATGACTCGGCCTGTTGACTATGTCTGTACCTCTGGTACCTTGCACTGGTACCTCATGGTCTACCTGGATCAACTGCCTGGTGTGCCAATTCTCCTCAAGAGGTAGCGACCTGGTGTTCCCCTCAGAAAAGTCTATTCCCATCATCAGGAGAACTGTTCACTTAGACAATGCCCTTAGAGGAGGTAGGACACCGGGCACAGTGGGTTCACACCCGCTGGTTCGTGACAAGTACTACCGGAGCTGTCTGCCAGCATCTTATTCCTCTTTTCTATTAAAATAAAATCCAGCACACTTGGATGGGAAAACATGTTTATAGAAAGTCGGAGAGTTAGTTCTTGACCTAATGGTATTGGATGTGCCAATTCAATGGCCAACTTTGGGATCTTGGAACATCTAAAATATTAGTTTGCTGTAAAATATTGGCGACCTAAGATCATGCCATTTTCCAATTAGATATTTGTTCTTATACTCCTAAAAATGGGGTTTACTCTACACGTCATGACCCCACAAAATTATATAGTTGTACACCAAAAAGAATTTTTTTTTAAATCGGATATTTTTTTATTAAACATTTTCCAAATTATACAAAGAGAATGGACTCTTTCTTTAGGTGTCTGCTAATTAATAGCAAGGATGAAATGAAGGTTCTCCTGATAAATTCAATATCTGTTTGAGAAGGGCCCGACACTCGCTGTAGCACCGCAGCCTTCTCGCTGCTTTCCATAGGCCAAGTGATGTCATGTGGCCTAGGCACAGCTCAGCCCCATTGAAGTGAATAGGGCTGAGCTGCGATATCCAGCACAGCCGCTATACAATGGGTGAGCTGCGAGAAAGCTTCTCTGCTTCTTTGAGCACCAATGCCTTCTGAAATAGCTAATTGTCAGGGGTCCTGGGTGTCGGACCCCCACCGATCAGATACTGGTAACCTATCCTGAGGACAGGTTGTCAGTATAAAAAAAACTCAGCACACAAGCAGACCTTTCTGCTCCTCCGTTCTGGCTGATGTTGCAGATTTATGACCCAGTATTTCATTTTTCCATTCTGCTTTCTTATCTGACAGTTAAGAACCAGGCGCGTTGGGTCCAACAGCTGATCAACGATCTGGAGTTTCTGTACCTCAAGACTCACGACGACCAGTTCAGCCTCATTCTAGTGGATTACGACAGCGAGGACATGGATGTAGAACAGGCTTTGCGTCGCGCTAAACTGCCAAGGTACTTATCTACAGTTTATGTCGTGACATACTGTAAGTGCACCTCAGATTTGGGCCTAAGAAGATAACTTGTGGACAGTCCTCTTTTTATTATGGTTAAACAGATCTATATCCGTTTTCACAACGCTTCCCTACACCTTCCCCCACACTCCTTCCCTCTATATAGACCTCTCACCATTGTAATTGTAATATCAAAAAGAAACTTGTTTCAATGACACTTTGCTTTTTCAGAAAGTGGCGAGGGGGCAGCGTAGAAACGCCACTTGCGCCTAAAGTGCAGTGGCATTTACAAAGTCAAAAAACCTGTCTTTTGCGACTTTTTGACATCAGTTTCTGGTGTACAGGGGCATGGTTAAAGGGGTTATCCGAAACTATAAATTGCCCCCCATCCAATGTCAGGAGGGAGCAGCCAATGGCAGGTGATGACGGGGACGAGCCTCTCTAGCATCACAGATGACGCTGGGGAGCGGGGTAAGTATAATCCGTGTGAGGGGCCTGGCATATGGGGGGGGGGGGCAGTTTATAGTTTTGGATAACTCCTTTAATGACCCCCAGACTGTACATGCTGAGAGATGTAGTTCAACAACAATTGGCACTCTGGAGGTTGCTGACCCTTGTCTGCTGGATCAGTGAAGACTGGAGTCCGTAGGAAGGAAGCGGTCTGTTCCCGAAACGCGTAGTTCAAATACATTTCTTAATATCGTCTGATTGAAGTTCTTCCTCTCTTGCAACCTACAGTGATTCCACATCTCTGGGTGTTCTTCACTTCATGATTTTGGATAGGTGATCAATATCAGATAGGCAGGGATCCAACTCCTGGCACCCCGCCGATCATCTGTTTTGCACCACCACAGGAAACGGGCACCAGAACTACAAAGCTGAGGCCAGGGCTGAGCTCTGCAGCACTGCTCCCATTTTATTGAATAGGAGCAGCACTGTAGTAACCAGGCATAGCCAGTACACGATGGTCGGAGCTGTGTAGTTTTGGTGCCTCTTTTTAGTGCCTGCAAAACAGGTGATTGGCGGGATGTTCTGGGAGTTGGACCGTCACCAATCCGATATCTGTGTCCTATCCTAAGGACACCTGGAGCATGGCACGCCTGCTCTGAAATTTTAACACTTGACTATTATTATTCTTTGCACTTATATTGCGCTACTATATTCTGCAGCTCTTTAAGACATTAGCGTCACACTGTACCCAATGGGTCTCACAATCTAAGTTCCCTATCAGTATGTCTTTGGCGCTTTATAGGCATAATGGCGCACAGTCCCAGTGCAGACGCATTTTAGCGTTTCCTTTCTTTCAGGTATGAGCAAAGCCTAGACAGAAATGCTATTTAAAGCTATCAAATCATATTCATCTTTTAATAATACAATAAAAAAAGCACTTGTTTTTTTTTAGGCAGTATTCATGCCGTTATTTGCTGTAAAAACACCAAGCACAGCCGCTAAACAATGTACAGTGCTGTGCTTGATAAGCACGGAGAAGGCTGCGGAGCTCACAGGACCACCGGTGCCTTCTCAAATAGGTGATCAGCGGGGGTCCTGGGTGTTGGGCTCTCACCAATGAGATACTGATGACCTATCCAGAGGATAGGTCACAGTCTCAAAATCTCGGAAAACCCCTTTAAGCACATCTTAATGTAAAATTTGAACAAGACAGGCAACCTCTTTAAAGGGAGTCTTTCACCTGTTTTTCACCAATATAACTAATAGCACTGCCCCACAGAAGATTGCAGA
Source organism: Rhinella marina (assembly GCA_900303285.1). Classification (NCBI taxonomy): domain Eukaryota; kingdom Metazoa; phylum Chordata; class Amphibia; order Anura; family Bufonidae; genus Rhinella; species Rhinella marina. Next base: position 64,526 of record ONZH01014033.1, on the reverse strand, counting down.
CACATCCCAGACATACCTGTGTGCACTGTGTGTCTGTATTACATGTCACATCCCAGACATACCTGTGTGCACTGTGTGTCTGTATTACATGTCACATCCCAGACATACCTGTGTGCACTGTGTGTCTGTATTACATGTCACATCCCAGACATACCTGTGTGCACTGTGTGTCTGTATTACATGTCACATCCCAGACATACCTGTGTGCACTGTGTGTGTATTACATGTCACATCCCAGACATACCTGTGTGCACTGTGTGTCTGTATTACATGTCACATCCCAGACATACCTGTGTGCACTGTGTGTCTGTATTACATGTCACATCCCAGACATACCTGTGTGCACTGTGTGTCTGTATTACATGTCACATCCCAGACATACCTGTGTGCACTGTGTGTGTATTACATGTCACATCTCAGACATACCTGTGTGCACTGTGTGTCTGTATTACATGTCACATCCCAGACATACCTGTGTGCACTGTGTGTCTGTATTACATGTCACATCCCAGACATACCTGTGTGCACTGTGTGTGTGTATTACATGTCACATCCCAGACATACCTGTGTGCACTGTGTGTCTGTATTACATGTCATATCCCAGACATACCTGTGTGCACTGTGTGTGTGTATTACATGTCACATCCCAGACATTCCTGTGTGTCTGTATTACATGTCACATCCCAGACATACCTGTGTGCACTCTGTGTCTGTATTACATGTCACATCCCAGACATACCTGTGTGCACTGTGTGTCTGTATTACATGTCATATCCCTGACATACCTGTGTGCACTGTGTGTCTGTATTACATGTCCAGGAAAAGCACTTTTATTCTGCAGGAAAACAGCTCCCAAGTGCCCAGCTCTGCTGCTGCAAGTGTTCAAAGCAAAGCAAACCAAACTGAAGAGGGGAGGGCTACTTTAGCTGCTCATATCTTGGGATTGGTAGCAGATAGGAAAATGGTTCTGACCTTCTATGAAAGCTGGTTTTCCACGCTTCATACCAAAATCACAGCATTACATCCAGTATATCAGAACATATAGATGTTAGAAATTGTGTCTGGGATGTGTCTGCAGTCTTCTGTGGGGCACTGCTGTTAGTTATATAGGTGAAAAACAGGTGAAAGACTCCATTTAAAGGGTTTCTGTCACCAGTTTTTTCGGTATGAATCAGGCTGACATTAGAGATGTGCTAATGTCACCTGATTCCAATTATATATATATATATATATATATATATATATATATATATATATATGTGTGTGTGTGTTTTATTTACTGGTGTCCCCATTTTTATATAAAATGAACTTTTATTTTATGCTAATAAGGCCTCTAGGTGCAAGGGGCGTTACCCCTGCTCCTAGAGGCTCTGTGATTGACAGGACCAGGCAGAGAAGAAACACTCCATTCACCATAGCTTGCAAGGACCTTCAATGATGTCATGACCATGTGATCAGTCACATGGTTAGGATCACACAAACAGCCTGTCTCCTCCTAAACCATGTGACTGATCACATGGTCATGACATCATTGAAGGTCCTTGCAAGCTATGGTGAATGGAGTGTTTCTTCTCTGCCTGGTCCTGTCAATCAACAGAGCCTCTAGGAGCAGGGGTAACACACCTTGCACCTAGAGGCCTTATTAGCATAAAATAAAAGTTCATTTTATATAAAAATAGGGGCACCAGTAAATAAAACAGATATATATTTGGAATCCGGTGACATTAGCACATCTCTAATGTCAGTCTGATTCATACCGAAAAAACTGGTGACAGAAACCCTTTAAGTATCTTATTTAACTGTATGACATATATCTGCAGCAACCAAGCCAAAATATTTGGAATAATTTGGACTCGGGTGATCAAACTACAAAGTCACAATGGGGAGATTTATCAAACTGCAAAGGAAGGCAACCATGGCCACCCATCAGATTGAACCTTTAAAGTGTAACTGTCATGTTTTCATCAAAAAATCAGTTTTAGCATATGTTACTGTTGGTGGAGCATTATCCATAAAGTAATCATTAGTTTCTTCACATACCACTGTTTTCCTTGAGTTTTTCCATTAGTTATGGCTGTTTAACCTCTACAATATGGGGATCTTCTCAAGATGGTTCCTCTGCCAGTTCCCTGTTTGCTGTAGCCAGCAGCTCCCTGCCCGCCAATCAGATTGGATTACTGAGTGACATGCCTCCGCACTCTGAAGCCTAATGCAGGCATGCAGTGTGAAGGACCGCCCCTCTGTCTTCCGTTTATACTAAAGGGAAGACAGACAAGCAATAGCAATGCTCTTTTAAGGGACCAGTGGAAAGGGACAGGAGACATTAATGAAAGCTCTTATTATAAGGTAATTACAGATCTTTTGACAATCATTGACAGACTAACTCAGGTATACATGCTGAGCTCTAATAAACTAACAAATAAAAAAAATATGACAGTTACAGGAGCTCTGAAAAATGAAAGTGCATTCTGATTGGTTGCTACCAGCAATTAAGCCAGTTTTCCATTACATCAGTTTTAATAAGTCTCCCAAAATATATTTCATACATTGGCTTCATTTTATTCAGGCTGCATGCTGACTTTCATTTTGTTCACGTCTTCTTGGAGAATGTCTACCATTATTATTTACTTCCTTCTGTCTGTGAGCTTCGCTGTAATGGTCGGGAACATTTCACACTGAATTGATGATATGTTATTATGTGTGCAGATTTTTTTGGGTATTTTTCACTTTAAATATCAGGGTTTGCGTTTCATTAGGTGCAGCAATCCTTAAAACTGCTGAAAATACAGTTGGCAAGACTTAGACGGTTAATATAGAAATTATTTTCAAAAAGTTCTGCCATCGATGGCAATCAGATTAAGGTTGTTTGTTTTATGCATTTTTAATAATGTGCAAGCCAGTATCTGGCAGGCGATTTGCTTGCACACCACCTTCCATAAAGATGAGCAATCAATAGAGTAGAATTTTATATTAATGTTCACAGTCGCAAATTAAAGGGCCACTGAGTTTTTAGAAAACTTTGATAGATTATAGAGGCATATCAAAAATTGCATCCCTCCATGAATAATTAAATCCACAAGGCAGTCGAGGGGAAAAGTAGTGTTTTATGGCTCCCATTTACAGTGGTTGACCACATAATAGATGATTGTGACAAGTCCTCCAGGGGGAGACTCTGCAACCGCTGTCCTCCCAGGCTAATGTATAGGATTCCTGAGCAGGAGGACCCTCTGATAAAGACGCCCTGTCCCTTCTCCTGACATGTCTGTTTTAGTAAGTACCGTATTTTTCGTTTTATAAGACGCACCCGATGATAAGACTAATTTTTCATCAGACCTCATATCAAACCCCTCATAAATTTCAGGACATCACATCAGACCCCCATCAGACCTCAGATGAGCCCTTTTAGACCCCCATCAGACCTCAGATGAGCCCTTTTAGACCCCCATCAGACCTCAGATCAGCCCGCTGTGCCTCCATCAGACCTCAGATCAGCCCGCTGTGCCTCCATCAGACCTCAGATCAGCCCGCTGTGCCTCCATCAGACCTCAGATCAGCCCGCTGTGCCTCCATCAGACCTCAGATCAGCCCGCTGTGCCTCCATCAGACCTCAGATCAGCCCGCTGTGCCTCCATCAGACCTCAGATCAGCCCACTGTGCCCCATCAGACCTCAGATCAGCCAACTGTGCCCTCATATCAGCCCACTGTGCCCCCATCAGACCTCAGATCAGCCAACTGTGCCCTTATATCAGCCCACTGTGCCTCCATCAGACCTCAGATCAGCCCACTGTGCCCCCATCAGACCTCAGATCAGCCAACTGTGCCCTTATATCAGCCCACTGTGCCCCTATCAGACCTCAGATCAGCCCACTGTGCCCCTATCAAACCTCAGATCAGCCCACTGTGCCCCTATCAGACCTCAGATCAGCCCACTGTGCCCCATCAGACCTGAGATCAGCCAACTGTGCCCTTATATCAGCCCACTGTGCCTCCATCAGACCTCAGATCATCCCACTGTGCCCCCATATCATCCCACTGTGCCCCTATCAGACCTCAGGTCAGCCCACTGTGCCCCTATCAGACCTCAGGTCAGCCCACTGTGCCCCTATCAGACCTCAGATCACCCCACTGTGCCCCCATATCAGCCCACTGTGCCTCCATCAGACCTCAGATCAGGCCACTGTGCCCTTATCAGACCTCAGATCAGGCCACTGTGCCCCTATCAGACCTCAGATCAGCTCACTGTGTCCCATATCAGTCAACTCTGCCACATCAGACCTCAGATCGGCCCATCAGAACAAAATAAAAAGCACTCTTACCTCTCCTGCGCCGCGGCTCCGCTCCGGGTCCGGCGCTCCTCTGTCTTCTCCTGACTGCGCGCAGCGTCAGGTCATAGTGCGCGCAGGTCACGACAGTGGAGCGCTGGACCCGGAGTGGAGCTGCAGTGCAGGAGGGTGAGTATCTTTCACTGCTTCCGGCACCTATTACATACTAGTGAGCGCTTCCATAATGGAGACGTTGACTAGTATTCGCTTTATAAGACACACAGCCATTTCCCCCCTAATTTTTGGGGGGAAAAAGTGCGTCTTATAAAGCGAAAAATATGGTACTTGCATTCCTCATGTAATACCAATTCTAGAACATCCATTCTCGTGACTCTTATGTTGTGCCATTCCTTTATTATTCCTGCTAAAAGTTATTAATTAATTTTTAGGAGTTTGCAATGAAGGTCCATGGCTGGAGATCACCGTGTTAGTGTTTTACTTTATTTTAGACAGCCCCTTTCTTTGTGATAATTTAACTTTTCCAAGGAAAAAACCTTATTTTCTCACAAGCTGTCCAAGATTCTAGACTCGTATGTATTTCATACTGTAAATGTAAATGGGATACGTTATTCCTTATAATACACACCTCAGCTGCAGATCCAGCCCCTATAATGACTCCCCCAATGCCCGGCCCCCTATTATAGATTACTTACCTTTCCCTCCGGCACCCACGTTGCTCCTGATCCCCGCACGGCCACTGTAGGATTTACAGGTAACGCTAGGGAGACTCATCCCCGTCACGGCCTGCTATTGGCTGTTCCGACATTCGCCAGATGTTTTGATCTGACGACGGGGAGAAGTAACGGTGGTCGTGTGGGGATCAGGAGCAACGCGAGTGTTGGGGAGCAGGGTAAGTATAGGAAGGGGTCATTATAGGGGTTGGATAACCCCTATAATGATTTACATGAAACACTCTAATCCTTTTCAAAAAGAAGATCAGCTGCATCTGCGGTGTGCTTTATGTTGTATTGCAACAGCTCATATAAAATAGTATAAAGCACACTTCGCCTGTTTTTTTTTTTTAAAACTGAGTTCTGTCTCACTCCTCCCACCTCCCCTCTCCATAGTATTGACATGTGTAATATGATCCCTCTGTAAGCAGCTCTATTCCAGGACGGGTTCAAAGCATATTTCAAATAGAAAAGCATTTAGCAACAAGGAAGGAGAGGTAAACAGCTGATGTGTGAAAACTAGACATTTCTCACTGATGAAACATATTACAAAGTTTCTTATGGTCATTTGTTCTGTTAATTTGTTCCAAGTTATGTAAAATCTTAGTGATCTTTTAAGGACAGATGTCCTTTCTTACTTTTCCTCTTGGCTCAAGATACATCAAGGTGACTGGCATGAGGTGGCCAGCATGGGGGGGGGGGGAGCGCCTGAGAGATTAAAGCTAAATATGTCTCCTCTTGGGATATGTCGAGTCAAGAGGAAAGGTAAGGAAGGACACATCTGCATATTTATGATCCCTGTTCTCAAGAGGGTAAAAAAGAAAAAGAAACAAAAGCTTGGGAATGTTATGTTCATTGATATTTTATAGAAAGAGGGTTGTCCTCTAGGCCGGGAGCAATATCTGCACGTCCTTATATCACATGGTTTGGCCATTCATTTGAATAGGTGTCTTGTAATACCACGTTTCTCCTGAAGTGGCCACTGTAGGAAAAATGTATAGCCGAACAAAGCTTCCTCACCGATCGCCAGGGTTGACTCTCATCAGTTATCCTCATGAATCCCATGTTACCGTACAGTCATGGCCAAAAGTTTTGAGAATGATACAAATATTAATTTTTACAAAGTCTACTGCTTCAGTTTTTATAATGGCAATTTGCATATACTCCAGAATGTTATAAAGAGTGATCAGCTTACAGCAATTACTTGCAAAGTCAATATTTGCCTAGAAAATGAACTTTATCCCCCAAAACACATTTCAACATCATTGCAGCCCTGCCTTAAAAGGACCAGCTAACATTGTTTCAGTGATTGCTCCATTAACACAGGTGTGTGTGTTGATGAGGACAGGGCTGGAGATCAATCTGTCATGATTAAGTAAGAATGACACCACTGGACACTTTAAAAGGAGGCTGGTGCTTGGCATCATTGTTTCTCTTCTGTTAACCATGGTTATCTCTAAAGAAACACGTGCAGTCATCATTGCACTGCACAAAAATGGCCTAACAGGGAAGAGTATCGCAGCTAGAAAGATTGCACCTCAGTCAACAATCTATCGCATCATCAAGAACTTCAAGGAGAGAGGTTACATTGTTGCCAAAAAGGCTCCAGGGCGCCCAAGAAAGATCAGCAAGCGCCAGGACCGTCTCTTAAAAGTGTTTCAGCTGCGGGATCGGGCTACCAGCAGTGCAGAGCTTGCTCAGGAATGGTAGCAGGCAGGTGTGAGTGCATCTGCGCGCACTGTGAGGTGGAGACTCTTGGAGCAAGGCCTGGTCTCAAGGAGGGCAGCAAAGAAGCCACTTCTCTCCAGAAAAAACATCAGGGACAGACTGATATTCTGCAAAAGGTACAGGGAGTGGACTGCTGAGGACTGGGGTAAAGTCATTTTCTCTGATGAATCCCCTTTTCGATTGTTTGGGACATCTGGAAAACAGCTTATTCGGAGAAGACGAGGTGAGCGCTACCACCAGTCTTGTCTCATGCCAACTGTAAAGCATCCTGAAACCATTCATGTGTGGGGTTGCTTCTCAGCCAAGGGAATCGGCTCTCTCACAGTCTTGCCTAAAAACACAGCCATGAATAAAGAATGGTACCAGAATGTCCTCCGAGAGCAACTTCTCCCAACCGTCCAAGAGCAGTTTGGCGATCAACAATGCCTTTTCCAGCATGATGGAGCACCTTGCCATAAAGCAAAGGTGAGAACTAAATGGCTCAGGGAACAAAACATAGAGATTTTGGGTCCATGGCCTGGAAACTCCCCAGATCTTAATCCCATTGAGAACTTGTGGTCAATCATCAAGAGACGGGTGGACAAACAAAAACCTACAAATTCTGACAAAATGCAAGCATTGATTGTGCTTGACTGCTGGACTGCTATCAGTCAGGATTTGGTCCAGAAGTTGATTGAGAGCATGCCAGGGAGAATTGCAGAGGTCCTGAAGAAGAAGGGTCAACACTGCAAATATTGACTTGCTGCATTAACTCATTCTAACTGTCAATATAAGCTTTTGTTACTCAAAATATGATTGCAATTATATTTCTGTATGTGATAAAAACATCTGACAAACACACATAAAAACCAGAGGGCAGCAGATCATGTGAAAATATAATATTTGTGTCATTCTCAAAACTTTTGGCCATGACTGTACATAGATTCTGCATTCACTGTTTTTCACTGTATTTTTCGTATACATGAATACTGCAGGGTGAATAGAGCAAATTATTTCCTGCGTCCGTATCCTATTTAAGTGGCTGGAAGCCAATTTTTTTTGTATTGTGTAGTCTTTTAATAGACTTTATATCAACATTTTCTATCTTTTCAGCTATCAGTATCTGAAGAGAAGTGGAAATTTTGAGAGGTCAGCAGGACTACAAGCAGGAGTTGATACGATACAGGTTAGAAGTGAATGCCGCACGCAGCTTTCTAGAGCTAACGATTCTTTTCACGTAGATGGCGCTGTTCATCCCTTCATTGGTGTGTCTCCGCAGGACAATCATAGCATTGTGTTCCTGTGTGACCTGCACATACACTTCCCTCTATCAGTACTGGACAGTGTGAGAAAGCATTGTGTGGAAGGAAAGTTGGCCTTTGCTCCTATTGTAATGAGACTGAGCTGTGGAAGCTCCCCACGGCAGCCCAGAGGTAAGAACACCACAGTAGGACCAGACTCTTTCCACCGGCCCCTACACCTGTGGGGTTTACTCTTCATGTTCAGTTTAGTCGGCACAAATATGTCCACTGAATTACCTACAGATTCCACACTAAAAAACATGGGGCAGCCACTCCTAAACCGTCTTCCATTGTTTTCAGTGGGAGGCTTCACTGCCATTCACGGCCGCTATGTCAACAGAGGACATATCCAATCTTGGCCTGATAACACTAGAAACTGTAGCAGCTGCCCTATCACAGTTTAGCCCTATTTAGTGGGACCATGTTCATATGTGTCCACATTGCTGAGAAAAATTACATTTAATATATGCAAATGAGCCTCTAGGAGCAACGGCGCCGTTATCATTACACCTAGAGGCTCAGCTCTCTCTACAACCGCTGAGCCTCTTGCACTTTGATAGGACCAGGCGTGATCACTTTTACACTGCCTGGCCCTTTCAATAATTGCAGAGAGTCTGGTAGCTGCAGAGAGAGCAGATTTCTAGGTGTAATGGCAACGCCCCCGTTGCTCCTAGAGGCTCATTTGCATATATTAAAATGTAATTTTTCTCTGCAATGTGGACACATATGAACATGGGACCAACACAGATGTCTTCAGCTGCCAAGTGCACATGTAACAGGTCAGCCAGTGTCATAGGTACAAATCTGCTGACGGATGCCCTTTTAAGAGGGTTCCAAGGTAGTGCTCTAAAAAAACAAAAAAAAACAATTAAACTCTATTTCAGGAATACTGTATTTTCCTAACAGACCTACCCTTCTCAGATAAAACAGCTTGTAAAGATTAAATAATACATGAATTACATGTATCCCCGATCCAGCATTGTATCCCGCTTGGCACCTTTCCCTTTCTTACCGCCAGGCCTAGAACTGCTAGAGGTGTGTATGACAACACCGGACGTGCCAAAATATATCTGGGTCAGCTCCCTAGCTATGAAATCATTCATTAGACGCCCTAATAAATGGTTATAAAAAGTCAAAGCTGAAAAGTATAAAAGTAAAAACCATTTGGCTTTTCTCCAGGTGTCTTACTTTAATGGAGCTATTCAGGCTATTTAGAATAGGTCATCAATTTATGGTTGGTAAGGTCAAGCTCCGGTACAAATGGGCAGACGTGAACTGCAGACAACAGCCAGACCGGTCTGCACGGCGCTCTTCCCCTCTGATCATAGTCCTAGGCAAACCTAGGACTATGTTGGAGCCTTTTTTCCTTTCCTAAAATACTCAGATCATACACCTGCATTCCCACTATTACGAGGCTGTGCCTGGAGCAGTTAGAGGCTGTGTATACCTTTCCTGGCATTTTTTTTTTATTATTGCATTGTACTCATTATGAGCTAAAAGTCATTTTTCAATTGGTCTTAAAATGATGAGCCGTTTTCCCTGCACAGCTTTGAGTTTATCTGCTGACCTTGTAAACACTCACTATAGCTCAATTCTTATCTTACTAATAAGAATGTGCCTTAAAGGGAGTCTTTCACCCGTTTTTCACCAATATAACTAACACTGCCCCACAGAAGATTGCATACACTTCCCAGACATACCTGTGTGCACTGTGTGTGTATTATATGTCACATCCCAGACATACCTGTGTGCACTGTGTGTCTGTATTACATGTCACATCCCAGACATAACTGTGTGCACTTTGTGTCTGTATGTCTAAAATGTGACATGTAATACACACACACAGTGCACACAGGTATGTCTGGGATGTGACATGTAATACACATAGTGCACACAGGTCTGTCTGGGATGTGACATGTAATACACATAGTGCACACAGGTATGTCTGGGATGTGACATGTAATACAGACACACAGTGCACACAGGTATGTCTGGGATGTGACATGTAATACAGACACACAGTGCACACAGGTATGTCTGGGATGTGACATGTAATACAGACACACAGTGCACACAGGTATGTTTGGGATGTGACATGTAATACAGACACATAATGCACACAGGTATGTCTGGGATGTGACATGTAATACATACACACAGTGCACACAGGTATGTCTGGGATGTGACATGTAATACAGACACACAGTGCACACAGGTATGTCTGGGATGTGACATGTAATACAGACACACAGTGCACACAGGTATGTCTGGGATGTGACATGTAATACAGATACACAGTGCACACAGGTATGTCTGGGATGTGACATGTAATACAGACACACAGTGCACACAGGTATGTCTGGGATGTGACATGTAATACAGATACACAGTGCACACAGGTATGTCTTGGATGTGACATGTAATACAGACACACGGTGCACACAGGTATGTCTGGGATGTGACATGTAATACACACACAGCGCACACAGGTATGTCTGGGATGTGACATGTAATACACACACACAGTGCACACAGGTATGTCTGGGATGTGACATGTAATACAGACACACAGTGCACACAGGTATGTCTGGGATGTCCCTGCAATCTTCTGTGGGGCACTGCTGTTAGTTATATAGGTGAAAAACAGGTAAAAGACTCCCTTTTAGTAATTTAAAAAGTAATTTTAAGGGTTTTTAGATGACCAGCACAAATTGAAAGTACCATTCACACAGCTAGAAAAACAGTTGACCCTTTTTGACAGAATGGCTCAATATTTTTAATAAAGATTCATTGAACAAATGATTTCCAGCCCAAAATGAGTAAAATGCAATAATAATAAAATATATCATCCCCGAAGGTATAAATAGCCTTTAAATGAGTAGAATGCAAGCGTGGTACGAAAGGTATATAAGGGACAGACAGGTGCACATCTCTTACAAATCTCCTCATCCCTCCTGTATGTGCACGGCTGTGAAATGTTCATCATCATCTCTCTGCGTTTCTCCATGTAGGCTACTGGGAAGTTAATGGTTTTGGTCTGTTTGGGATTTACAAGTCCGATTTTGATCGCATTGGTGGAATGAATACAGAGGAATTCAAGGACCGCTGGGGAGGAGAGGACTGGGAGCTGCTGGACAGGTACTATTTATTATGGCTCCTATGTGCCGTACGTTATGTTTAGTTAAGTCTAGACATTCTGTGCGTCAGCGGAGGATGTGCTTCATTCTTGACAAGGCACACGTCTCATAAATTAAGCGCAGCCCCTAGCAGTCTGTATGCCTAAATGAAATGTACACCAGCTTGTAGAAAACTGGGGTAAATGATAAATCTGCCAGGACCGATCCTCCGCCCATCGCACACCCCCTATTTTTTTTTTATAAATTGGCAAGAGTAGAGTAAAAACACCGTTTGCACAGAAGATTTTGCACAAATGGTATTTAAAAAGTGGCAAACCTGCAGTTTCCAACTTTTTTACATTAGATTTCTGGTGTAGGGGAACTAATGAATGACCGCCACCCCCCACCCCCTCCCAATTGACTTCTAGTGTATGTGTTATTGAAGGGATCATTCAGTTTATGCTTTTAAAGGGACACTACCATAAAAAATGTATCCCATATTAACATCCTATATGTGAATATTCTATGTATGTTTTCTGGATATATCTATTTTTGAAATTGCTCCATGCCTTCAACTTCCTGTCCCAGCTCTTTAAAGGGGTTCTGCGGGTTTTACATACTAATGACCTGTCCAGAGGATAGGTCATCATTATGAGATTGGTGGGGGTCTGACTTCTGGGACCCCACTGATCAGAGCTGTACAAAGAGGCTGTTACGCTCCATGAGTGCCTAGGCCTCTACCTAGGTCATGTAACGCCAAGTTCATTGGTCACATGACCTAGGAGCAGCTCAGCCCCATTCAAAATGGAGCTGAGCTGCGATACCAAGCACAGCTACCCTCCAATGTACCACTCTGTATTTGGTAAGCTGCGAGGAGGCCGCAGCGCCCCAGTGATCTACAGGATCCCCACCGATTTCATTTTGTTTACCTATCCTGAGGATAAGTCATCAATATATAAATTGTACTTTCAGCATGGCAAGCAGCCTCGCTTGACTCTCCGTCAGACCATTCACCGTGACCAGAGAGGGAAGGGAATGAGGGACTCAATTTTTGCATCACACATTACACTTATAAGTGCAATACTCTTCTATGGGCATCTTTTTCTAGGCCTATCAATAAACCTATAAAGCTGTCATAGTGTCACACTAATTCTATACCTACTATTATGCTAGCAGATAACCTCTTCCTTTCACATAAGCAGTAAACTGACTATAGGTTCCCAATCTACATAGGAAATGTATCTATTTGTACTGACTGCTACAGAGGACAATATTTTTAGTGGCATAGTACTGCCAAAATTAAAAAGGGAAACAACCACAAATTCTTAAAAAAATAAAATAAAAAATCAGTATAGCTCTTCCTGATCCTGCTGATCACAGGGGTTCCTCTCCTGCTAACCCTACTTCCTGAGACAAAACGTGATTTGTAGCTGTAGCCGTCTGACAGGGCAGGGCTAGCATGTTACCAGGCTGTGACATAGGAAGGTGAGGGATCCTACGCAATGTCCATCCATCTGGTGGCGGGTGTGGAGATCCTGATTAAGTGGTAGCGCTGCCTCCTCAGAAGGCTGCTTGGCAAATCGCATTCAGTCTGAGATGGCAGGGTTAGTAGGAGGGTAACCCTCTGTGTTGTGTGCCGTCGCAGGAAGTGCTGAATTGATACTGTCACATAACTAGGGATGCCCATAACTTCTATTTTTTTAAGGGGTTGTGCAACAAAAAATATTCTATACTTTTGAAACCAGCACCTGGACCTCAATACTTTTGTAATTGCATGTAATTCAAAATTTAGTATAGCCGCTGAGTTATTTAACAAAATGTATCTATATAGCGCCATCTGCTGTTTGTTCTTTTCCTTATTTCTTGTCCACCTCACTGAGGTGGTCGCACACGCTCAGTTTAAATCAATTGTCACCAGCCATATCTTCTGTTAGAAGCTGTGGCAATTACAGAAAAAGAGCTGCAGCTGAAAGGACACGCTGTCTGAGAAAGATGCCAGCCTGAAATAAATCTAGAAGAGTAACTGGAGCAATGGATGTGGAGATCTCTGGATCCATGTGATGTACAGGGCTGGTTCTTGCTGTGTTAGAAATATATGATGTCTGATTTTCATTTTTATAACCCCATTTAAATGAGTGGACATCTCCTTTATCCTGAAACAATCTTACCTAAAACTCACCAGATGCCAGAGTCCTCGCTCAATGAAAATGAGTCCTACACCATGCGCTGGGTTATGAGCATGCTAAAATGTATGGCAGCCCACTAATTGCTGGCATTAAAGGGGTTGTCTCATCCTAGCGATATGCCCCCATTGTCTTATAGCTGCTGGGACCTGCACCTATATCGGGAACGGAGCCCCCGCAAGGTGCTGGTTGGAGGACTCTCCCCATAGAAGTGAATGGGAGCACACTGCGCATGACTGGTCCATCGCTCCCATTCACTTCTATGGGCTCGACAGAAATAGCCGAGCCAGTGTTCGGCTATTTTCGTCGGCCCCGTAGAAAATGAATGGAAGGCGACTGCACATGCACAGTGCGCCCTCCAACACTTTCGGGGCTCCTTTCTTCTTATAGGTGGGACCTGCACCTATAACACAATGGGGCATATCCTAGCGGTATGCCCCCGTTGTCTGTGATGGGAAAACCCCCTTTAAGTTATAATCCATGTCAGAGTTATACTTTATGCAAGCAGTTACAGTATGAGGCAGGCACTATTTAACCCTTAAATGGCTGGATTATTACATACTACTTGTGTCTTCACAATAGGATGTGATGGTATGTAGGTTCTAATGATGGTGCAGGAACAGAAGCTGTGCCCACACGGTCACCGCCAGAGCCCGACCTTACCTTTTGCACAGCATCTTTGATTTCAGCACTGGTTATTCTTTGCCTGTCTGTAGTTTTTAGATTTGCCGAGAAGAATCGGGTGACTGTACAGTAGACACCCGTCACTTTTATCAGATGAGGAAACATGGTGAAATATATCAGTTTGCAAATTTAATTTTTTTTTCCCCAAATGCGGCATTTGACATCAGGATGTGGTACAGTCACCTTTACCTCAGGGGTTACATTTGGATGGGACGTCTTTCTGCAGTTATATTTCCATTGCCTCTTCTTCATGGATATCAGTCATATAGAAGTCTACTGCACCAGATTACTAGCAATTGGCATGACTAATGGGAAGACTATAGGATCATGAGGACACTAGAAGCACACGGAACAGCTGAGACTATGAGCGACTTCTTCCAATATCCTTGGCATTATTTCGCAAAAACAACCCTCAGAACATTGTATTTGTGTACTTGGATGGTGTGAGGGTCTGAACAGTACAGGCCCTGTTTCTACAAAGTGTTTGCACCATCCTTATTTTTGGCATCTGTAAAGCGTTGGCTGCATAGACTTCCTTGTAGCTAGTAATTCCTGGAAAGCTCAATGCGTCTTTACACTTATGTTATTTCTTTGATGTGAACTTCTGCATTTGCTTCTACATTTAGTAGTTTCCATAGAAATGATGAAAAACAAGATTTGTCCATGTAAGCCTACTTTTTATTTAAAGGGGTTATCCCATGATTAAAGGGGTTCTATACCCTTTTCTTTCTGATGATCTATCCTTTGGCTAGGTCATCAGCATCTGATCGGCAGGGGTCTGACACCCGCTGTTTGGAAATAATAAAATATGGCAGCACAACATTTTACATACAAACAATAGAACTAAGGAATGGGGATCATTCTAAATTAAAGTGGTATTATACCTACTAGAAATGAAAAAATAGAAGCTCTTTGCGCACATTTTTGATCAAACGTGTGTTGGGCCCATCTACCAGGCGTCAAGGTGGCTTCCGCACACGGGTACCTAACACTAACAGACTACCTCTCTTGGACTTACCTCATCCTACAATATTCAGGGCGGTGTAGGAACCAGCTACATTTATACTCTGCTCAGAAGCCCCAGGCAGATGTGCGTTGCTCAGTCTAAAAGAGGCCACTACCCTCAATATATACTACAAGAAAATTTAGACTAGCAATTCATGTTTACAAGTGCATATCCATAAAGCGAGCATACAGAAATAATAAAATATGTCAGCACAACATTTTACATACAAACACCTGCTGTTTGACTTCCCGCAGGCCAGTGATGTCACGACTATTTCACCGGCCAGGGTGCAGCTCAACCCCATTCATTTCAATGGGCTGTGATGTGCCCAGGCCACCGGCCTGCAGGGTGCACTGAGAAGGCCGCAGCGCCACTGGGCGTGCTCCTGTCTTCTCACAGTTGATGGCAGCGTCCAGGATGTCGGACCCCCGATGCTGATGACCTATCCAAAGTCTGACAGCTGTTTCTCCACTCTCCCATTCCTACATATGCATGCTTGGCCAAGACGAGCTTGCATACGCATGGTCGGATCGGACGAAATAGCTGTTGGCTGAACGTGTGTTTGGCAGACCGCTTAATAAATGAAGCAGAAAATGTGTAAGACGCAGAGCTCAGGTTCTCAGTAGTTTCCCGTTCGTCAAGCACGATTGTTTTATGACCACCTGCCTCAGCTGCTCCATGTACAGGACACAGGCGGCCATAAACAGTAGCATATGTTAAAGGGAACCTGTCAGCTCCGAAACACCCCCTAATCACGGATATTAAAAACTTGGATACCGGCCACATTTAACCTGTTCCGTACGACCCAACCTATGATAAAAATGCCTATTCTTGTCCACAAAAACGGACATGTTCTATTTTTTTTTGCAGAACAAACATACAGATAACATTTTTGCGGCCTAGTTAAATGAATGAGTCCGTATCGAATCCACAAAATTGCGGATCAGATGCAGACCAGAAGTACGGTCGTGTGCGTGAGAACTTATAGCATTGAGCAAAAAATTAATTTCATGCATTTCCAATATATCCTCATCATGTCCACCTATCCACTTGTCTTCTTTGAAATGCATCTCCACCCCCAGTCTTAGATAATTGGGTCAGAAGATCCACATTTTCCTGTTGGGTGGGAGCCCCAGAGGTTGCACTCCCAATTATCACACATTTGTGGCAACTCATGTATCGGAGAATACAGATTTACTGCGCAGTGCACCCAGTACCCATTACTGAAGGACACATGGAAGTCATTTTATTTTCTGCAGTCTCTTATCTTTTTCAGAAAAAACTATATTTTCAGCAAAGTAACACACATCTATTAATATGGCATCTATAATTACTTATGATAGAACATCAGTCCTCAAGACACACATTACAGCCAGAAGAAATCCAGTACATGAGGACGGCTGTGACTAATTGGTTCAGACGCTCTTCCATTGCAGTTTATGGAAACTTAATTTCACTTTGGCAGAGAAAGACATGAAGTCTTTCCAGTCTCTTTACTAATGTGATTTTTGAGGATCCATTAGTCTGTCTTAATAAGGACTCGTGCACATGAACGTGTGGTGTCCGGTCCAGTGCTGCGAACTGCAAATTCTGGTCCACAATGTAGGGGCACCCACCGTAGGGCCGCCGTATGCAGACACAGGACCCATTCACTTGAATAGGGTCCACAATCTGCATCCAGTGGTCCTCACTGCAAAAAAGTAGTTCATGCAGACAGAAAACACGAAAAAGCACTAGTGGTTCCGTGCCTCCCTTCCACACCGCACCTTTTGGATTGCGGACCAATTCAAGTGAATGGGTCTGCATCCGAGATGCGGTGCACAAATGGCTGGTGTCCATATATTGCGGACCCGCTGTTTTTGGGCCGCAATACGGGCCCAGCCAGCACACGTCAGTGTCCATGAGGCCTAACACTGAACATTTGTGGAGAAAGTGATTGGTGTGAATGCATCTACATTGTTAAATGGCTGACTCTGGGTAAAGACATTGAGATCCCCAGTTTAGGACCCTCCTCTATCACTTAAAAAGGAGCGAGGTTACAGAGATCATAAATGCATAAATAGGCATTTTATATTCTACAAACTTGGCATAAAGAAACAATACAATTGAATATGAGAAACCTTGTAATATATCTTATTAAATAAAAATACATATTTATCCACTTTTGAGGCCCTCCCCACCTTCTGAACTGGTCATTTGCCATCAATTGACATCGCATTTTTGCGGATCTCGTGCAGACGCATTAATTCTAATGGAGCCGCCAAAGATGCGGATAGCCCATGGAGTGTCCATCCCCACATATATGCATTCCGTTGCCCCCCCCCCCCCAAATAAAAAAGAACATGTCCTATTCTTGTCCATTTTACGGACAAGAATAGACTGTTCTAACAGAGGGCAAGACATACCGTTCCACAAACTGCGGAATGCTCACGGCCGTATCTGTGGTTTGCGGTTCCACACTTTGCAGACTGCAAAAGCACTAACGGTTGTGTGCATGAGACCTTAAAATGAGGGTTTATGAGATCACTGAGGGGTCAGGTTATATGTAGACCATTAAAGTTCATGGAGAGGAGGAGCAGTGAGCTGGGGGACAGAACACAGACACACTGAAGCCTTCAGCAATGTCTGTGTAAGTTGTCTGTCTCTTCCCAGTTCTGGATTCACAGCTACACTGCTTCGTACTGCTGTTTAATTTCTTCCATGCTGCTGCCAGATATAGCATTCATACATGACTTAACCTGAAATGACAGGGTCGCTGAGTGTTCAGAAAACCTTTATTGTTTCATAGCGACATATCAGGTGTGTTGATCAGTGGGGGTCTGAGTGCTGAGACCCTGATGATAGGGACCCACACCCGTCTGATATTGATGCAGTAAAATTTTAGGTTTGTACCTGTCGAACATGTCCCTTCAGGCTCCAGATACTCTGCTCTGAGGCGCTGTGGAATACACTAGGAATAACACAAGTTGTACCTGGAGTGCTCCTTTTAAACCCAGGGACGTGAATAATAATGCCATGCTTCTTTTTAATGAATATTATTAAATTATACATTTTCAAAAGAATTTTAGAAATAACTCCAAATCTGGGAATTCTTGCAGGGTGCTGCAGAACGGGTTGGAGGTCGAGCGGCTGCGCCTGAGAAACTTCTTCCACTACTATCACTCCAAGAGAGGCATGTGGAACACCCAGAGCCAGGAAAACGCGGCCAAGGACTGAAGTTGACTTTCTGAGCATCGTCCTGTATGGAAAGATTTTTCCCTCGGTTTGTGGTTTGCACAGAGGCTGTTCTGTCCAGTAAAACAAGGTACTGCCAGAGTTAACCTGCAGAGCCTGTCCCTTGCACATTTCACCCGCTGCAGGCTACTCCGGCCGTCTACTGAGGAGGCTGCGATGTTCTGAAGAAGATGACTGATGAGATTATACAGCTGCGTCAATGGAGGATAGACTTGTCGTGCACAGGCAGAGTCTGCTATACAGAGCAGCCGATTAGTAGGAAAATAGCACTCAGGGTCCTGCTGCCAAAAGGCATTACTGTTCGTGTTTAGTCACTCGTACATCAAATGCTTTTACGTCTTGGGACAAACAGTATTCTACACATGTAAGAACAGAGAATGTGTTTGTATAGTGTACACAGAAGTGCACTTGAACCAAACTGCAGTGGTTGGAATATTTCCTGTAGTATTACAGCTGGCCACTGGGTGGCGCTCAATGACATCTTTACCTGTTTATTGAAGATGGCAAGTTATTCCCAAGGGATCACTGGAGTAACTAGACGTCATTTAACAAATGTATGTTTTAATGCAGATGAGGAAGAAAATATTCACTGCCCTGTTTAAAATTGTCCGTATCGTGGTGCTATATCATGGTTTTAGAGTGTCGTCTCTCCGCGTCCTTCCGTTAGCAGTGGTCAGCGCAAAGTCTGCATAGTAACCGATGTTTAGCACGTGACGTTATAATGTCATTTTAAGCCTAAGGAAAGATCTCACATTTTTAAGCAGCTCTTGATTTGCACTTAGCAGCGTTATTTATTATAAGGCCCAATGCCAAATCTAAAGGTATATTCACATATAATGTTTCACTAGAATTTGGAACTATGCCCGGTTCTATGGAAAGGCAGTAGTCCTTGTCTTAATAGAACATCCTTGACTCTGGCGCCAGGTAGCAATGCTCTACACGTAATCTGCTTCCCTAAGGAGAAAGTACCAGAACGTGCTGTAGTCATCTTCTGCAGAAGTCCAGCCGTGCTCAGCATTTTACAATGATTTCTGTGAAATTAAAATGTAGCAAGAGGTTTTTAGAAGTTTTAAATATTTTTTTTTCTTTTTGAACTAAAATAAACCAATTTTCAGTTTGGCTTTTATCGTTGTCTCTTGGTGATTTTTATCTCAAACCATGTCAGCTAGCGGCGAGTTTTTAAAGAGGATGTCTGGTTTCCGGATGAAACTGGACAACCCTCATGATCGGCTAGGATAAAGAACTGGTAAGTACTTGACAGATCACACACTGTCGCTCTGGTTCTCTTGGCCCGGCTCTATTAATCAGGCTGCAGCAGTGACGTCACATTGACAACAGATAACCGTTGCAGCCAATTACTGGCCACTTTGGATGCATAGCTGTGGTTCACCTGATTAAAACGCTGTTTTTTTTTAGTTGATCCGAGGTTCCATTCCCGTTATACTTTTTCTGAATATGCAAATTAGGCCTTTTGTGCACCATTACTTTTGTCGAACTATTTACTGTGGCCATCCCTTCCCTCACTGCTTTGATTGACAGGTCCTCGCAGTGGCAAAGCAGCCAGAGAGGCAACAGAGATGCACACATTGCTCCAAAGACCTAATTTGCGTAAGAGGAAGTATCATAACTGGGAAACAGAGCATCAGATCAACTAAACAAAAACAGTGTTGGATAGCGTTGCCATTTATATTGGTGACCTATCGTCAGGATAGGTCATAAGTATCTGATCCTGGGACGTAGCTATAGGGGGTGCGGAGGTAGCAGTCGCTACCAGGCCCAGGAGGCTGAGGGGGCCCAAAGACCCTTGTGCCACATAAGAAGACACTGGTATTATAGAATTTACATGCTGGTCAAGTTACCCCTCTGGCTAGAGGGAAGAGTTTAGGTCAAGAATTTGGCATAGGGGGCGGTTTGCCATTTCAATTTTTGCCCCCTGGCCACAAAGCACTGAGGGAAGGGGGACCCAAGCCGAACTCTTGCACCAGGGCCCATGAGCCTTTAGCTACACCCCAGATCTGATCAATGGGGGTCCTACACCTCTGCCCATCAGCTGTTTGAAGAGGAGGTGGCACTCCATTATACAATTGTCTTGGAAGATTCGGCAGTGCAGTGTAATGACAAGTACTCGCTCCAGTCATTTACACTACGTCACTGCTCCAGAGGAGACAATGTGTAGTGTAATGAAGAGGAAGCAGCGGTCGGATGGAGCACCACCTGCTTTTCAAACAGCTGATCGTCGGGGAGGCCGTGAGTTGGACCCCAGTGATCTGATATTGATGACCTATCCTGATGATGGGCAATCGATACTTTGGCAAAAAAAAAAACACAAAAAATCGTGACAACTGTGTAAAGAACAGCAGTGGTTAATACAATGACAGTACGACAGATACAAATAGAAATTATACTGACAAAATATCTTTTTAACAGGTAAACAATGACTTCCAAGGGGCACATAGAGACTCAAAAGATGTAGGAAGTTGTGCTAAGACGGTTGAATTGATCTCCCTTAGAGTTCATCATTGCAGAGAAGGACCAAAGGCAGGGACTTTAGCATATTGCGTCAAATGAAGTACTCTGGCCACGTTCATTTTACCCTCCCTTGGATGAAACCCACCTGTACCACGGAGATAAGATGGAGCAGAAAAGACTTCAACCTATTTGCTAACATCCTTGTGTAAGTCAATATTCGGAAGGGAGATTGGGCGATAATTAGAGCATTGTCCTTTAACTGGCTTAGAAATTATCGAAATTTGGGGTGAGAGCGGCCTTACAGACATCTAGAAGTTGTGACAATAGCAGCTTTTTAAAGGTGTTATAATAGGTAGGCAAGCCATCTGGAGCTGGACTCTTGTTGGAGGCAGAGTCCCGTAGGCTACTTCAAGTTCCCTAATGGAAAAGAGTGGTGACAGCTGTGCAGCCTGCTCCTCCGATAGAGCCGCGAGTGTCGGAGTACGCAGCCACGCTTGACTATCACTTGTTCTAGTCTAGTCATAGAATGGGTAGAGGGTTCTCTAAGATCGTCATACGGAGCTCCTGTGCCGTGGATGTTTTAATGATTTCCTCTTTTTTTTTTTTTTTTTCATTTGTGCTAAAAAAAATACAGTTTGCTTAATATTTAAAGTGTGTAGAGAGAAGAAACTTTGAGAGAAGATCCTTCAATTCTGACCTAAAATCATCCAATTTTTTGCAATTCTAGTGTAAGGATCTGGGATAAAAGATCCTATATTTTGCCTGTCCTTTTGCTTTTTAAGAAAAGATCCTAAAGTAATAAAATGTCCCCCGACTACGGGATTAAGGGGCATCTGTCAGCAGATTTGTACCTATAACACTGTCTGACCTGTTATATGTGCACTTGGCAGCTGAAGACATCGGTGTTGGTCCCATGTTCATATGTGTCCGCATTGCTGAGAAAAATGATGTTTTAATATATGCAAATGAGCCTCTAGGAGCAACGGGGGCGTTGTCATTACACCTAGAGGCTCTGCTCTCTCTGCAACTGCTTCGCCCTCTGCACTTTGACAGGGCCAGACAGTGGAAATGTGATCACGCCTAGCCCTGACGTCTCCCAAAGTCAATCAACGTGCAGAAGGCTCGGCAGTTGCATAGAAAACAAGACCTCTAGGAGTAACGGCAACGCCCTTGTTGCTCCTAGAGTTTCATTTGCATATGTTAAAACTTGTGCAATGAGAGAAATCTTTTTCAGTGCATAGCATGCCATACATCAATCAGACTGTGAGATGCCAAGGCAGTCCTGACCACCCCAAATGTGCTATGTGGTACTGAAGAGGTTCCGGGCGGCGACGTGTCTAAATATAAAGAGTTGATCACCAATGCTATACTAGAGACATTGCAGATGAGCTGTGGAACCAGGTCAAAGACTCCTGGTATATGATTATGACAAAAAAGACTATATCTTCATGGTGTTTATGTAGGAATTGGCAGCTATGGCTCCTCTTAGATGGGGCGTTCAACTCTCTAACATTAAAAGGGTTTTCCAGGATTTTAATCTTGATCAATATCAGATCAGCGGGTGGTCCGGCACTCCCACTGATCAGCTGCTTGAAGAGAAGGCCGCGCTCCGTGCCATCGCTGCCTTCCCTTCATGTCAATGGCGAGCAGATGTAACTACAAGATTCTCACATAAGATTCGCACACATATTTCCGTGTGGATTTGTGTGCATTTCTGCAACATGTCTGCACGAAAATCTGCAATTTTGCCGCAGATCTCACCCTTCATTGGAAAGGGGTGAAATATGTAGCTAAAACCGTAAACATAATTGACATGCTGTGTATTCCTAAACCACACAACACTGAATTTCTGCACGGAAAACATCCGCAAAGTGTACATGAGATTTGTTTTTTTAATTTGCCATGGGTGTTGGATCTTGATAAATCAATGCTGAGGAGCCCTCACAATCCAGGTGGGAGACCAGACCATGAAGCTGCCATAATGCAGCTTGAAAGCTAACCAGGTGGCATAATGGAGCCTACTGTTGCTTGGGCATGGTGAATTTTGTCCACTCTTAAATCTATGGAGTCGTTGGAGCCAAGAAACTTGGCAAAGAGAACTATTGTCATCTCCATCAAGGGTCATAGATTCTGGTACTCAATCGAAGATTATTGTGGTGCTCACAGTTGTCCTGATCATCAACCAGAGAATATAGAAGATTGATATGCGCCTGCGACTGAGGTTGTAGATGGTAGACTGTGACATCTCCAACATCTCTGCTTGGCAGCCTACCTGATGTAGGTCATGTTCAATCTCTTTAAGATCCCACACCAACGGCTCCAAGGCCTCAGAATAGCTTTCATAAACGATCTTGACACCAGCTGCTTACTCTCCCCTGCCGTTTCTTCTGGCTTACTATCTCCCTTGCCTTCCGAGATCTGCCCTGGCGAGTGGCAGCATATTCTTGCCAGCCTCACGCGCCAGTGGACGACGCGTTTTTCCCTAAATTCCACTATATCACTCTGTCCAGGACCTATTTTTGAGTGTCCTTGAGTGTCCGTCACCTTGTCTTTAGATAGTTTGCCCATAATAGCAATGATAGATGCTTTAGAACAGCCCATTCCAGTTAGACCTGCAGCAGAGCTCAAGGAGATCGCTCCAGGCAAGGACATATCCAAAGAAGGACACACAACTGAGGAAAGACACTACTAATACTAGTGTCTAAAAGTAAGACGGGGTAAGCGTAGTCTTAAACTGCGTCAGATTTATTACTGTGGCTTATAAATCTTTTGCATCTTTAGACTGTCTAGGTTAAGTTTATTCTACTTATAAGTTGGCTTAGTTTTACTCCAAAAATGCGCCAAAATGTTACCCAAAGCCACACCCCAATTCTGATAAACCACACCCCCTTTTAAGACGAAGCATAAAAAGGTTAGATATGTGTCTAAACACTTGATAAATAAGGTGCAAAGCATGTACGTACAACAGATTTTTTTGGCGCAAATTGCACAAAAAAACTGGCGCATTGTAAGTGGTAAATCTCCCCGTGTGTTCCTTTTCCCTTCTTTCTTCTAAGCCCCCTCCCCCTGCACAGTTAAAGCGGTTGCCCCATCTTAGATATTGGTGGCATATCACTAGGATATGCCACCAATGTCAGATAGCTGCAGTTCCCACCTCTGGGACCCCCGAAGTGAGCGGAGAACAGCCACGCATGTGCGCCTGCCCTTCATTCATTTTTATGGAACTGCCGAAAATTCCAAGTGTTGGCTTGGCTATCTCCAGTGGTCCCAGAGAAGTAAATGAAGCGGTGGCCGCACTTGCGTAGTGCGCTCTCCACTCATTTCTGTGAGACTTGCAAAAATAGCCGTGTGTGTACCAACTCTGACACACAGATGCCATCAAAGTCTGAGATGACAAGACCCCTTTAATGCCTCTAATGTAATGGCATCACTAGGATCTCTAGCATCCACCTGAATGCAGAAGTGGCCCTTCTGTGTCCAGGAACAGAGGGCTCAGTTAGATTGCTCAGGTGTATGGCTTAGTGATTGGGAACTGATCCAGGCTGAAGGTATGCAGGAACATGTAGTGCCAATAAGGAGAACAAAATAAACGGGCTTCTGGACTGTATATGTAAAGTCAGTGATGTGGGCGTTTTGGGTTTAGTTTGAAGTTGGAACGTTGGGACGGTTGGGAGGTATGGGTAAGGTGTGGTGCACCCCAATGGGGAATAATTCCAGAGAGTCAGGGTCTGCAGTAAACCAGTGTGCTTCTTTACTGGAGGAATTCAGGTGCAAAACACAGGCCAGTCACTTGGCTGGCTTCTCCAGTCTCCTCCCTGGCAGAAGAAGAGTTTGATGCTGAGGAAAGGCCTGAGCTAGCTTTCCCTCTCTCTCTCTCTTGAGAAGGCTGATACCCTGACCAAAGGCTGGAGGCCCAGGGTCAGCATCTTCTTCTGGTCACTCAGAAGCACTGTTCCCTAACTGCAGAACACTAGGGGCTCTGACTGCTCTCCTTATGCACAGTTTATAGCTATACTAGAAGCTTCTAGTGGGAGGGGTGGTGTGGAGAAACGCAACACAAACAAATACAATGTTACAACTCCAGGTCTCTCATAGACTTGCATTAGAGCTTCAATGATACTCAATGGCAGTGACACAGCAGTTTTTCCAGACAAAAACAGGATTTCAGACATAACAACAGAGCTAAACCAAACATTCAAAAGCTCAGTCTCTCTGGTTACAGGTATCCCTGGCTGAAGCGCTGTCCAATCGCTGTCCAATCACAGCCAGGGAGAAACCTTGAGAATCCCTGGCGTCTCCTCCTCCCTGTTCCGATGCTATGCATTTGCATAGCGCCGGAACTTTACAGGGTGACAGCGGGCGAACGGAGTGGCGCCCTGCAAAAGTAGTAAGTCCTCTGACCCCAGTCCCCCATAACGGGCTACATTGTTAGCAAAGTCTGTACCCATGAAAGGTCCTCTTTAAAGTGAAAAAAGTAAGAGGTGGATGACTTTGTATAGGGAAACGGGCAAAAGTCAGCTAACATCCAGACTTCAAAGTACTCCTGCACCAGGGCTCTACATCCATCCTTAGATCATTGGGATGTAAGATGTAAAATTTCTGGTTGCTATGGATATGTTGTCTGACAGAACCACCTAGAAGGTTGTAGCAGTTAGTGCATCCATAGTAACCACTTTATCTGTTCAGTTAAAAATAACTGTTTTTACAAAAAATAAATATGACTTTATGTGGCATGAATCTGAAGCAGCTTAATTTTTCCAAGAATTTTCCATGTCGACCAGACAATTATTTTATTTAACTCTCTGTTTGTTAAATGTTCCCAGCTTTAAAAAGGCATTTGTGAATGAAAGAAGTATCTTTACAGTCAATAACATGACAACCTTCCTGGGGAAAATAGGCATCTGTCCTGTGGCCGCCGCCAACCTTGTTATTACTGAATTCAAGCCACCAACTGATCTCCTAGGGGAAGAAAACATCAGGCCGTCCAAAACCAAAAATCATTACATGGAGATGAGGAAGAAAACACACGTCGCTGGAATAGGAAATTAAAGTGAATCTTCACCTTGGGAACAGTCTTAAAAACATATTAGGAAATTGTTTAAAGGGAACCTGTCATCTCCGAAACACCCCCTGAAATAGAGTAAGTGTTGTATAGTGTAAGTGATGCTGAATCCGAATATGTAAGTTGTATCTTCATACTCACTTGCATTCTGACGCTGTGCTCCCACAAACCAGTGCTCACTCACATAATGGAGAGGTCTCAAAGAAGAGTCCAGTGAGTGCATTTTACTGCAGGTTTGTGGGAGCACAGCGTCGTAATGGAAGCGAGTATGAAGATAAAACTTTCATAATCGGATTCAGCATCACTTACACTATACACCGCTTACTCTAGTTCAGGGGGTGTTTTGGAGATGACAGGTTCCCTTTAAGTAGCAGCTCCAGAATTGAAAGCATTCAATATCTAGCCTTAGTTTGTTTAGGAGTCTGATCTTGGATCTGTAGGATTCTGGGGTCTGATCTGGGGTGTATAGATAGGGTTCTCATCTGAGGTTTGTAATTATTTATGGGTCTGGTCTAGGTAAGTATTGGTTGAGTGCTTTTTCTGTCTTTCTTCTCAGAAGTATGGTGCAGTAAGTTGAAATATTTTTGTAAAACTGAATAAAATGAATGTGATGACCTTTATGAATGTGTCAGTAGATCAGTTGTCTGGACAACAACCTGTTTTGGCAAGGAACGCTGTGTGCACATACTAGCACCTTTTAGGAAGCCAGCCAGTGTCAAAGGCCTAGAGATTTATCACCCAGCACTGACATATGCTTCCATCCGCTAAGTGAACATGTTTTTCCTTCCAGCGACAGCTCCAAGCCAGCGGCGTAAGAACAATGACTTTGTATATTCTGATATGA
The DNA here is from genome assembly GCA_900303285.1 of Rhinella marina. Classification (NCBI taxonomy): domain Eukaryota; kingdom Metazoa; phylum Chordata; class Amphibia; order Anura; family Bufonidae; genus Rhinella; species Rhinella marina. The sequence goes on along the minus strand of ONZH01014033.1, from coordinate 37,926 downwards.
AATACAACTGATGTGCAGCCACTTGAATTATTGATATGGCTGATAAATATTACATTACCTGAGTTATTTTGTTCCTAGACTACTGTATTAGAGCGTTCATACATGTGTATACTGCACTCATGTGTATAAGATTGATACTTACATGAATTCAATATAATTATGGGGGTGGACGGTGTATTTCACATTTAGGTTGGTTTTCCAGTAATAATTATTTATCAAGAGCATGCGGCCTGCCCCCCTGAAACGGAAGATTCATACTTGCCCGCTTCATGCTGCTCTGGTCCTCTGTGCTTTCCCCACTGTCTCCCTCTTTCGGCCCCTGCGCTGTTTACATCTGGCTGGCCATGGATGTGGTCACATGCACCCAGAGGCGGATTGGCCATAGACCTTACAGGGAAATTTCCCAGTGGGCTGATGCCCAGGGGGCCGCATGAGCCCTCCTTGCGGCAGGCCAGTGGAAGTTTTTGGGGATGTATTTTGTGATGGACTGTGGTATTGGGCTCTGTTGGGGTGGTACAATGTGCCACAATATGGTATTGCTGGCCCTGCCTTCCATCAGTTTGATTTTTTTCCAGGGCCACTTTGAGTTCCCAGTCCGCCCCTGCATGCACCGCTCCAGCCAATGACTGGCTTCAGCAGTGACGTGCTGCTTGTGGCCATATCACTGCTGAAGCCAGTCATTGGCTGGAGAGGTACATGTGACCGTGACCATGACCAGGCAGATGTAAACAGTGCAGGGACCGGAAGAGAGAGACAGCGGGGGCAGTGCAGAGGACCAGAGCGGCATGGAGCAGGTAAGTATGAATCTTCTGTTTCAGAGGGCAGGCTGTGGGCACTTGATAAAAATATATATATATTTAAAGGGATTTTCCTGCAGGAACTATTGATGATCTGTCCTAAGGATAGGACATCAATATCTGACCGGTGAAGTTCCAACACCCGACATCGCCATTGATGAGCTATTTGAAAATGCCATGGTACTTTGGTGAGCGGTGCGGACTCCTCACAGCATACCAAGTACACCGCTGTACGGTATATAGTGGCTGTGCTTGGTACTGCAGTTTTCACACTGGCCACTAGATCTAATATGTCAAGACTTCTTCTGTATAGGTAATAGAGATGAGCGAACGTGCTCGTAACGAGCACTGTACCGCTCGGCTCCCCTGCGATCGCATGGGCGCAGGCAGCCGCTTCCATCGGGTGAGGAGGACGGAAGCGGCTGCCTGCACCCATGCGAGCGCAGGGGAGCCGAGCGGTACAGTGCTCGTTACGAGCACGTTCGCTCATCTCTAATAGGTAACTTTTCAGTAGCCATCTCATCATCATCACAGGCAGGATTACACTGGCAGATATCACCCTTTGTACTCCCTCCTGGCCTCTGCACATGTCTAGAAAACTCTCTCATAGAAGTCAATTTAACATCTCCTGTCCATTGTGTCTATGGACCAGGAACAGAAAGTTTTGAGATATTTAAGACCGAATGGCCAGTGTGAAAACTGCACAATTTTAGGATTTTATTTTTGAAAAATATAGATGGGGACATGAAAAATTTAAAGAAAAAAAATCACCAAAAATTCAAAAAATTATTATGTTTAAAGTGGTTTGACGTAAGCTCAGGAAGGGTCATCAGCATCTGATCGGAGGGGGTTCGACACCCGGAACCCCAGACAATCAGCTGTTTGAGAAGGCAGTGGAGCTTGCAGTAGTGCAGCAACTTCTCACAGCTTTTCCTAGGCCATGTGACGTCACGTTCATCGATCACTTAGCCTAGGCACAGCTCAGCCCCATTGAAGTGAATGGGACTGAGCTGCGATACCAAGCACGGCCACTATACAATGTACGGCGCTGTGCTTAGATCCCAGTGCCTTCTTAAACTGTACGCAAGCTGATCAGTGAAAGTCCCGGGTGTCGGACTCCCACCGATGAGATAGTGATGACTTATCCAAAGGATAGGTAATCAGTATAAAAGTCTTGGAAACCTCTTTAACATAAAAACTTGTTTCAAACAATAGTTCATTTTCTCATAACACATTATCCTGGGTTCGGCAAATACCAGCTATTCTATATATACGGAAATTTAAAATAAAATTTTGAATTTTCTTTCAAAAATCAGTTTGCAAGATCTTTGCTTGCTTTCATTTAATAGGGCCCGGCAATCATTTTTTGTTTTCAGAGGAGGGGATAAAAATGTCATGATTTTTCTCATCTGGAATTTGCTCATACGTCTCCACCGGTGTCTGCACCGCCTGATATCCAGTCGCTGGTAATTGCAGAGTGAGTTTAAATATTTGCTGTGTATTCAATGATTCCTTGGAGAATTACCTTCGAACAATTGGAGGATTACACAAGATGGCTTATAACCTTACCTTCCAGGTGCAGCCGGTTCCAGGTACTTTAGAGCTACTGTATGGTAGATGGAATTCTAGGGGCACAAAGGGGTCATTTATTAAGACTGGTGTTTTGGACGCCGTTCTTAATAAGCCCTAAAGCAAGAGGTGGATTGCCAAAGTTATGTAGAAGCGCCGGCCTCTACATAACTTTGACGTATCCAGCGCCAATTCTAAATGTAGGACAGCTTCCTTGCTGTCTTACATTTAGACAATTTTCTACGCCTAAACCAGACATAGAAAATGATGAATGAGACTGACCTGCCTGCCCATCCCATTCCCTTTCCACTTTTTTAGACCTGGCGTAAGCGGGTAAGAAGTTGCAGATATATGCCACAAAAGTTGCGTATATCTGGTCATAAATGACCCCCCAAAAAATTCTTTGGATTTTGTTGAAATAATGCAGTATTCCGATATCTGCATTTTCCAGACCAGTGAAGTGCCATAAACATTGTCAACCCAATCTGCCGATTTTGCTGGGATCGGCAGCCACCTTCTGCGTATGAGGCATTTCTTCCCCGAAGGCAGATAGGCCTCTTTTACATGAGTGTCAGGATCTGTTCAGGGGAAAAAAAATGATCATCTTGCAGGCAAGTTCACTTTTTTTATTTGCGGATTTGATGCAGCTTTGTCGCAGATCTCGCCGTTTCATTGAAAAGAGTTTCATTTTGCGGCCACTTTAAAATGAATGTTTTCTTCATTCTGTAAAATTACGGAACGCGTGCGGACTCGTTCATATGGTCGTGTAAATGAGCCCTAACTGGTGGAAATCACTGACCAAAATACTAACAGGTGAAAATGGCCTAACATGTCTGTGACAAGATGGTCAATGTTTCATCCATGAAGATGTCTGTGAAGGGTCAGTTGTTGGTCTGTGTGTCTGGTTTTTATCATTTTGTACCGTCCAAATTACACATGCACCATTAGGAGATTTCCAGAGCATCTCCTAGTGATGGTCAGTGAAAATCACTGACAGAACACTGATGCTATCCATCTTCTGTTAATAGTTTTTAAGGACTCAAAGACTTCTATGGTCATGTTTAGTCTGCATCAAGAACCAAAGTAGTTCATAACTGGGCTCGGAAGTTCACCTTATCAATAGAGGATGTCCCTAAAGAATCTGAGAATGCCAGTCAGACAATGCCTGACTGTGGAGGGACATGCCCCACTGACTAAGGGGATGGTGATGCCCAGTTGTCACACTATTCACACATTTCCAGGGGAATACAAGAGGAACAGCAGAACAGAAAATGCTGCGCGAATGTTCCCTACTACGGAATGACAAATCTACCCTAGGGTTTGACTCTCATTTTATAGCAGTGGAGCAGCCCGGGTTTTCCGGGCTTTTAATATTGATAAGCTATCCTCAGGATAGGTAATCGATATCAGATATACGGGTGTCCGACGCCCGGCACCCCCACCAATCAGCTGTATGAGGAGACAGCGTGCACTCGTCTCTCTTCTTCCTGCTGCTGCTATGTCTATGGTAAATCAGCAGCGGTGAGCAGGATGAGAGATGGGAGACGGCACATGCACACTTCACGCGCCGTCTCCTCATACATGCCGAGTGTCGGACCCCCGCCGATCTGATATTGATGACCTATCCTGAGAATAGGTTATTAATATTAAAAGCCAGGAGAAGCCCTTTAAAGACTTCCAAGGTGTAAATGGGAATTCCAACCACAGTGGTAGAAAAAAAATTGGAATGTGGCCTGAATATATCACTGAATATGATCTGTAATATCCCATTTTAAATTCTACTTCTGAACATGAAATTGAGTGGGAAATTGAGAGAAATTATTTTTTATATGTTTCCTTAGGCAACAGTCATATTTGGATAATTGATGAAATTGCCTTCCATTAACATGTTGTTCAGGCACACACCCATATTTATTAGCATGCTGTGGATAAAGCTGTTCCTGCTCTTGAGTTATGCGTGACTATGCCCCATTTAATACTCATACAGCACACTATAGCAAAGCTTAAATATCCTAGTCCTTAAAGGAACAATAACCTTACAAAATGTGCAAAAATACAACTCCATACAACCTGAGTATAGGTCATCAAAATCAGAAACACGAAAAACCCTTTTAAGCCTCATCCCCTTGGCTAACTTCCATCCCATCTCAGCAAGATTTGTACAATATTGTTTATGCAGTAGCCGGGTTTGAGGTAGCCCCAATTGTACGGTGGGTCTCCCGCACACCGTTGAGGTGTCACCACGTGTTGCTGCTCTCCGGAAGGGATGGTAAGGCGTGGTACACCCCAAAGGGGTGGATAAGTCCAGAGAGTCAGAGTCTGCAGTAAACCAGTGTGCTTCTTTAGGAACTCAAGTGCAAAACAATACAGGCGAGGCATAGGGCCGGCTTCTCCAGTCTCCTCCTGGGCAGAAAACGGGTTTGATGCTGTCCTGAGCTAGCTGTCCTCCTCTCTCAGAAGGCTGGCATCCTGGCCAAAGACTAGTGATCCGGGGTCTGAAGTTCAGTATCCTCATCTCAGCGTCTTAGTCTGGCAGAGTCTCCTCTTCTAAGCACAGTTCCCTCATATTAGAACACTAGGGGCTCTGACTGCTCTCCTTATGTACAGTTTCTGGTTGAACTAGAACTAGGGATGAGTGAACCGAACCGTAACGAACCAGATTCATTACGAACTTTCCCAAAAGTTCGGTTCGTCATCGAACCGAATTTTGAGAAAGTTAGTAACGAATCTGGTTAAAATAACGGCAACGCAAAATATACGCATATTTATTGAGAATGTACGCTAATGCGTACATTTTCAGTTAAGTAGCGTACCTTTGACAACGCTAGACTGTATGTTTGTTACTTGAGTAGGAATGTTCGCAGACGCAGTGTATGAGTACGCTAATGCGTACATATTCAGTTAAGTGGCGTACCTTTGACAACGCTACACTGTATGTTTGTTATTTGTGCGGGAATGTTCGCATTAGCGTACGCATTAGTGTAAATTCTCAAATATGCGTATATTTTGCGTCGCCGTTGTTGAAGTCACTTGGATTTTTTCCACTTTTTTCATTGTAATAGCAACTGCAAGTAAACGAAACTATACCCTATCAGACTCCCATTATTGTAGCAGCAATTATTCAGCCGTTATAGCAAGGTTCGTTTTAGGTTCGGTTCGTACAAATCCGAACTTCACTAAAGTTCGCCGAACCAAACCGAACTTTTCAAAAGTTCGCTCATCCCTAACTAGAACCTTCTAATGGGAGGAGTGGAGTAGAGAAACACAGCCCAAACAAATACAATGTTGCAGTTATTGTCTCTCATAGACTTGCATAAGAGCTTCAATGATATACAATGGCAATGACACACCAGTTTTTCTGACAAAAACAAGTCTTCAGACATCATAACACAGCTAAAACATACATCCAAAAGTTCAGTCTGTCTGGTTTTGGTGGTAAAGTCTGGCTTTTTTCCCTCTAAACATACTCTTCTTTAACTCTTATGGTAACTGTGGAAAATTACCAGTTTTTCATTATTAGCTAGAAAGTCCCAAAATTCTCTCAGTATGCATTAACCCTTCCACAGGGCAAATACAGTGCCAATGGACAGGATATGTGTCATAACAATATTAATATGCAGTTACACAGTATAACACACCTCCCATTTTTTTAAAGATCAAAAAGGGACACTTATTGTTAATTGTGTTAAAGATTCACTTTTGCTGCATATCTATACACTTCAATAGTGTTTTCGTATGAAATGGCACAAAGATAATCTCAATACAGAAATTTCTAAAATCCCAACTGCATCAAATAGTGAAATATTATACAAGAGGGGCTCAAATATATAGAGAAGAACCAGATAAACACTTTCTGGGTCAATATTGTGAATGTAATAATGCAAATCTATACCTCAGATCAAAAAGAGGGACAGAGGGACTTGGGTCAAAGTATTCCTGCTCCAGGGCACTACATTTATTACCAGGATACTCAGAAAATTATGGAGACTGACGAACAGTGGGAGCAAGTCTGCCCCCTACTTAATTGTATAATTCATTTCTAACCCTAGTGTTAGTGCAAACTGGCAAGCAACAAAAATTGTCTCATGTCGAAACACCTGGAATTTACCTGACAGGCTGGCACTTGACATCTTTGGCAGCTCTTCTCTATTGGCTCTAAGCTATGTCAGATGCAGCTTTGTAGCGGGTAGGTAGGGCACGAGACTGAGAGAACTGTTACTGGGTACAGATTCATTTAGTGCTGTTCCTTGTTTACAAAAATCATTATATATTTATATATACACACACACAGTTATGCAAGTAAAGCCATGGCTCGTCCAATTATGAATCTGTTGTAAATAGGAGAAAAATTCCGGAAGGCACCTATGGCGGGAGTCTTAAGCACTGTTTCACACAAGGGAGTTTTCTATCTGAATAATGACACGTGTTGTTGAACTGTGCACACAGTTCACTCATCTTTGCATTCAGTAAAAATGGCAGCATGTTCTATATGGTGCGTTTTTCACACAGCCCTGACTCCATAGAAATGCATGGGGCTTGTGTGAAATGCGGTTTTCAGTTCGGAAACGCACAGGTCTTCTGCATGTATAACCGAACCTGTGTGCAGGTACCCTTAAAGGGGGTGTCCGGAGGATAGGTCTTCAAAATCAGATCGGCGGAGATCCGACACCCGGCATCTCTGCCGATCAGCTGTTTGAAGAGAAGGGCGTGCTCCATGTTTGCGCTGCCTTCCCTTCATTGCTTCATTGCAGGGATGAACAGGTGTAACTACAAGCCGTCCCATTCACTTCTATGGGACGGCCCCTTCTTATACACTTGAATAGTAAGAAGCCGTCCCATTGTGGTGAACAGGCTGGGTTGCGACATTCTGTAGTTATGTGTACGGAGCTGTGTGAGGGCTCATTTTATGGAGGGCAATCTGTACTTTTCATTCATACCATTTTGGGGTATGTATAACTTTTTGATTACTTTTCGTTCATTTTTTTGTGGGAGGTGAAGTGACCAAAAAACAGCAAATCGCCCATTTTGACTTTTTTTTTGGTTCCCATTTGCGGTATGGGATAAATATTTTTTTATATTTTAGCAGTACAGGAGTTTTTGCACGCGGCGATGCCCATGATGTGTATTTTGTTATTTTTTACATATTTTTATTTACATTTTGGGGAAAGGGAATGATTTGAATTTTTGTATTTTTTTGTTTGCTTCTCTCATACAACCCAATGCATTTGTGTTTGAGAAATACACAGGGGCTCCAGAGGAACTAATATGCAGTTGACTCTTTTTATTCAGGAGGACAGAGACTGCCACACATTGTACGGGGTCCCCTAATTCTCACCAAGGGGAGCTGGCGCACTCTTCTGGGTTTGTCCTTGTTCAGATGCTGTGGTCACGTTTGACCACGGCATCTGAAAGGTTAAAAGTCTTTGATCGGCATTACTGCCAGTCGTGGACATTAGTCCCAGGTGTGTGTTGCTAAGGCGGGCGTCTTCTTTAAATCCCTGGCTAGCGCTGTACATGTACAGCGCCTGTCAGGAAGGGGTTAAAGTGGTCTAAGCCCTCATTCACAAATCAATGGCTCACAGAGGTGTGCTTTCCATGTTCTCCACACATATCCATTGAATTTAACGTCCTTGTTTTTCCATTGACCTTGGGCGAGTGGAAAAACAATGGAGACATACACTACTTTGGTCTGTGATACAGACCCAACATGGCCCATTGAAGTCTATGGGACTGTGAAAACCACTGACAGGTCACAGATAGCATTGGACATATGGATCCTTCACAGACATAGTCACAGATGAAACGCTGTCTTGTCGTGGATGTCATCCTGGACGTGTGACAGAGGCCTTAGTGTGATTTCCAGTAAGTGATTTACATTAATTGAAAGTCATTTTTCATCGTCGGTAGTTCGGCGGGCGGTGCTAGGTGTGATGAGCGCGCGCTCACTCTGTGTCCTCAGGCTCTTCTGATCCTGTGTACAGTGTTCCCTATTCTGAGCTTCCTATCAATGGTGGGACAAAGTGCACTCCAGGCAAAGATACCAAACACCTGTCACAACTACGGTCCACAAACAAAGCCATGACGTATGGTCTATTTATGTCCTAAGGCCCATGAACATCAGATGAACAGTTGCTCTTCTGAACGCTCATTGCTCTGTGTGAACATAGCCAGAGGATGGCCATGTAGTAACATGGTTACCACAAAAAATATGTTGGTTGCAGACAAGAGCTCCATTGTGCTTTCAGATATGTGACCTACCAGAGTGTCACAGAGTGCCAGTTGGACATTCAACAGAGTCCTGCACCACCTGTGGCGGTCCATGTACCCCAACATCCTCCTGTGCCTTCCAAGCAGATACAGCTGACAAAACACTGTACTTCCTGCCCACAGACTCTCTCCTAGGGCGCTCGCATTCATCTCAGTTTCTTAAAGGGCCAGTGTGTGCACACTCATCCAACCCCAGCCTATTGCAGCCTATCTATGGGTATATAAGGCACCTTTCCTGAGGACTGGTGCCTGAGCAATAGGTTGTCGAGCTTGCTAGTTACCTGCAAAGGTGCACCATAGTTCTGTCTGTTGTTCATGTACCGATCTCTACTTGTATTTGACCCTGAGCTGCCCATCCTGACCGTTAGACTGTTTTTCAGATTGCTCATATGCTGCCTACCTTGATCCTGGCTTGTCCCTGACTACGGTTTTGCCTGATCTCTCAGTGCTCCACAGTGGTATCTCTCGACTCTTGTGGGTGAAGTGTCAATGAACAGAGCCTACTCCAAGAGGTAGCGGCCTGGTGGTTCCCCTGCAGTGGGTATATAGGATGAAAGAGTGAAGACCAGGGGTCCACTAGGACAGTGCCGTTAGGAGTAGCCCCAAATTTGTTCAGTGATGCAGCGGATACTAATTAGCTCTCATTACAATATGTCACAACGAAAAACGAATTGTGGAGCCCTTGTTAAAAATAAAGGAGCAATATTAATTAAAGATTTTTGGTGTAAAAGGGGTTATCCAGGACATGATATTGATGACCTATCCTCAGGATAGGTTATCATTATCACATTGGCAGGGATCTGAGTCACTGCACCCCTGTTGATCAGTGGTGCCCTGCCGATGAACTGTTCCAGAGTGCCGCTCCCGGCAGCTCACCAAGCGCAGCGCCGTAAATCGTATAGTGGCTGTGCCTGGTATTGCAGCTCAGACCCTCAGAGTTCAATGGGGCTGAGCCACAACTAGGACATGTGACCAAATGGCCTAGGAAGAAACCTCAATGTTTACGGAACGCTGGCCCCTTCTTATTGATTGGTGGGGGTCCCGGGTGTTGGACCCCCACTGATCTGATATACTGAGGATAGGTTTATGAACTTGTTCTATATCCATACAACATTTCGAGGTTAAAGGGAATGTCTCATGTATTTGATTTTAGTGTCATTTATTAGATTTTTAAACATTGTACAACACTGAAGAAAAGAAAAAAACATCCCAAAAAACACAATATGATAGAATCCGAGAGAGATAAAGATGACATTTTAACCTATATACGAAGTAGATAAGGTTGGGGTCTGCACTCTCTTTCATTTTATTGGTGCTAGCGAAAAGTGACCTAAGAGTCACAGTGTCCAGAAAACAAGAAAATCGCTGCACTCAAGTGTTGCAAAATACGGTATGTGATTTATTACCTTTTACATATCCGTCACATTGACATCAATAATTCTGATCCAGTAAATGATATAATGGTAATTTTTTCACAGTGATTCACCAAACATTTCGGTCCAGGTGGACCTTCATCAGTGGTGTGATCTGTGTGGGTAATATGGCGCCAAGGGAGACTGGATCACATTTATTTTAAATTATATAATGATTATTTCTTTATATTTGATAAAGTTCTTAGGGTGAGCATATTGGAGACACTCTTCCTTTATTGTCTATATAGACAATGTAGGAAGGTACATGCTTTATTGGAGCTGAAAGGAATGCAAGTTGATGGACATAAATAGGTCATAGACAAGTACGGTCTCCAGGAGGTGATAGGATAGAAACTTCCCTCTAGAGACCAGAAAGTGCAGGGAAGATGAATAGAGAGACCTATGTGTATTATATATATTATTGTGTTGCTAAGCTTTCAACATTACAATAGAGCTTTCAACAACCTCCTTCCCCTCTAATGATTATGTGATGTGATGATTCTGCTCACACTACCTCAATCTACACAGTGAAGCTGATGAGTGAATTACAGTATATATCAGCTTAGTTTTGAACAGGGATCATTACTGAACCCCTCTTGCTGAGAAATAGGGCACGTACAAGTAGTCAGTAGCGAAAGTAGTCCATTGGCCTTCCTTCTTAACTACATAAATAATTGGAACAAATCTTGAGCTCAGGAACATCTTGTATTAAATATTGCCATAGACTGGATGGATATGGCTGGATCTGCCAGCTATTATCTCCTGTCTATGTCCAGCTTCAGTGACGGCACCTTGACATGGTGACTTCATTAGTCCTAACCCCGAAGTTCAGTTTGTCCTGTTCTGGATGGAATCAGTGTGATTTAGGTGTGGCCTAATTTCTCAGGAATAAGGAATGTTGGCAGTGACGAAGCATCTCTGACGGGTTTAGAAAATAAACCTTCCTCTGTAGAGAAATAAACATATAGGGAGTCATGTATCATTCTTCAAAGTCGTCTATTAGGGGTGTAAAAATATCACTATAATGTCACACATTGTTTTCTTGCGTTCCTCGAGTGGGAACCTACTCCAATTTGATGCAGCACCATGTGGCAACCGCCGAAGCCGCAGCACTGCACCGGCAAGCGGCAGAACAAAGCAGTCAAACAGCACTCTTGCTGCCCGACAATACCACCCAGGCACTGGGACCCACCAATCTGGGTGGCATTGTCGGACAGCAGGGGTGCTGTTTGACTGGTCTCACCTGGTAATGCTCAACGCGCAAGGGGGAATGACTTATTTTAAAATTTTTTTTAAATTTCAAAAACAATTTACAAAAATTCAAATCAGCCCCTTTCGCATATTATTAACAAAACTAAACAATAAAAAGTAAAGATCATTGTCATTGTTGGCAACCGCATCAGGAGTCAACACAGTGGCCCCGTCACAGACTGGGAGGTGGCAACCACTGGAGGAGTCAACAGGAGTCAACCCTTTGGACTCAAACTCAACTCCCATACAGCTTCCAGCAACTCTTTATTGGTAGGAAGCAGGATTCGCCCACTTCTGCCCAAAAGGGGAAGAATGGAATGGTAAGTTCCATTCTATCTAAAGGTACTCTGCTGGATACACTGCCATCTGCTGGACAACCAGGCACAGTACACAAACTACATTACTTAACAGTTACCTAGCAATATTATTAAGGCACAGTATCAGAGGACCTGGAAATCAATAGACACAGATGACATTCTCTGCTAGTCATTAGAGACAGTAGCTAGGTGTAAGAATGGTAGTGCCCCTCTTGGCTACTACACAGCCAACAATGAGCATTCGCACATTTGGCACACTTATACAGACGAGTGATCAAGAACAAACATTTCTTCTGCTCTCCAGTCCTCCACGCAGCTGTTTGTTTCACTAGCTGACGTCCTGTACACTGCTGAGGCCAGTGATTGTCTCAATGACCTCCGTGTTTGGAATCGTCACCACCGCAGCCAGGAAAATGACATCACTGGTGCAGGACCAGAGCACAGTGCAGAAAGCAGCAGGGGAGAAAAGGGCTATCTATTCTTTTGTTATTTTGGGTCACTTAAGGGCTCTTTACACGGGTCGACAATTGAAACGATCATCGCTAACCAGCATTACTAGTAACGCTCGTTAGTGATGATCTGGCGGTGTTAATGCACTGCCGATTACCCGACGAACAAGCAAAACTCTGTGGCAGATCATGCTGTGCAAACTGTGTTATGGGCCCTTTCTTGAGCTGCAAAGGCAACACTTGAGCCACCGCTGTGCTTTATCATACAGTGGGATTCATTTTCAAAGATCGCCTGTCTTTTACTCCCCTTTTGCGTCGGCTTTGCTGGCGGAAGATCCGCCTCATTTATAACGAGGAGTGCGCCTCACCATAAATGAGGTGTCCCTTTAGTAGTCCATTTGCCTGACGGAAAATCTACACCAGCCCCTGGCTGGAGTAGATTTTAGCCAACATTTACAGGCATTCATTTTGGAAAATTTGTAGGGGCTGAAGTCGCTGCTCTGGCACGCCCCCACTGCACTCGACACTCCTATATATCAAATATGGCACAAAAACGCTGGGGAAACAAAGTATTGTCGCACAGGAGATCAAAAAGTAGCAAAAAGGAGGTCATGTGACATTTGTACAACAAAAACTGGCGTAAAATGTTCTTAAAGGGGATGTCCCATGTACATTTTTCAAACCAGAGACTGAATACTTTTGTAATTGCATTTAAAGGGGTTATCCAACCTCTATAATAACCCCCTGATGCCTGGGTCCCTCATATAGAATACATTGCTCCCTGGCACCTGCATCGCTTCTGATCCCCGCATGGCCGCTGCTGCATTCCCATCGTGCGGATCAAAACATCCAGCGATGGGGAAGGGGCATCACCCGCAATGCTACGGAGGCTTGTCTCTGTCAGGGCCTGCTGTTGGCTGACCCCGCCCCCATCCCCCCCTTCCCCTGATGTATGTTTTTATCCGTGCAACAAGGAGATGAAGAGGTGGCCGTGTGGGAATCAGGAGTGACGCAGGTGCCAGGGAGCGGGATAAGTATAATCAATATGAGGGGCCCAGGCATTAGGGGGTCATTATAGTGGTTGGATAACCCCTTTAATTAAGAATGTAGGTATGCACTGAAATCTGTAAAGCACCTCCTGTGGTTTGCCCTTTTTCTAAATTAGCTATTGAGCTCACTGAGGTTGACATACATGCCTAGTCCCTGCCTTCAATTGCCGCCAGATGCAGCAGAAAGGACACGCCCCATGAGCTGCCATGTTGAAATAAATCTAGCAGAGCAATGAATGGAATCTCTGGATCCATGTGAGGTACAGGGCTGGTTCCAAGTGTGTTAGAAAGAAACTGTTATGTACTACACGATATGAGATTTTAATTTAATCATGGTATAACCCCTTTAAATGTGTATACTGGCAACTCAGGGACTAGTAGGCACACGTGTCCTCCTTATGACAGCTCATGGCTCTTAATACATGTATGTTAATATTCTGTCACAATATTGTCCTAGTTTATAGTGAACATAGGCATCCAGAGCGGTTCTGTGATGTCACTTTGATGCACGTTTTTAAAATCTGTTGTCCATGTCACATTTCACCTCTCATTGCGATATCTAAATTGACAATTATCCCACGCAAAATTAAAACGATACATTTCAATCAAATAGTTTACGCGTTTTGTGCATTTTCTCATTCGTTTGCTATTGTTATGGGGTTTTTTTGTATGTTTTTGTATCCATTGGGTGAAAAAAAAATCACTTTAAACTTCATCACCTTTGTGTTTTGCATGTGACATTTATACGGGTTACGAGGTGTGTTATTTGTAGAATGTGGCTCGTACATGTGCACGCCCCGTGTGTTACTTGCTTGTACACGCCCATCAGAGGCGTTAATTACACACGCCTGTCATCCCCTGGCTGGATGTTTGGCAATGTATTCTTTCTTCGGATTAATGGCGTTCATTATTAAGGGCTTTATCAATATGATCTGTTGGGTCTTTCGGGGCAGCTCTTTATGGGATTGCGCCACAATGCGGTGCGGTGATTCACAGCGCAGGCAGCTCCCGAGTACACTGACAGATCACAGCCACCGCACAGACTTTGCTGTAGCCAATGGAAATGCGTATTTGCAGTCCAAGTTGAATAATAACAGATCTTCCTCCAATCTGAGTCCGTGACTGAAATGCTGATGACACCTGAACAAGCCGCTGGGATTAATGGGTGCTGACAGCCGAAGTCTGAACAGCCGGAACATTTAACTGTGTGACTGCTGGAGAGACTGCTGTGTACTTAGCGTATTTGCTGTATGTCTGGTGGTGGAGTCAGCTTATTGTCGTGGGACACGGTTACAGATTCTCAGTTTTAGGCCAGTTTCACATGCGCATATGGTAGAATTTTTCTATCCATATTAGGGCTCATGCACACAACCGTATGTATTTTGCGTTCCGCCAAAAATACGGATGACGTCCGTGTATGTTCCAAACGGAACAGTTGGCCCCTAGAACAGTCCTATCCTTGTCCGTAATGCGGACAACAATAGGACATGTTCTATTCTTTTGCGGAACGGAAATACGAAAACAGAATGCACAGGGAGTAATTTCCCTTTTTTTTGCGGACCCATTGAAATGAATGGTTCCGCGTACAGTCTGCGAAAAAATGGAACAGAAAAAAATATGTTCCTGTGCATGAGCCCTTAGGGTATGGCCACACGGTCAGGTTTCCTGATGCAGTTTTGGAAGTCAGAAAAAGAGGAAATGGTATTTGTCCTTTGGGGCTCATTCACACGACTGTATGTATTTTGCAGTCCGCAAAACACAGATCCACAAAAAATACGGATGACGTCTGTGTGCATTCCGTGTCATCAATAGCCAAATTTGGAATACACCGTTAAGACCTAATTCAGTGCCTAAACTGTGCCTACTTAGTGGCCATCTGAGTTAGGCCTTAGGCTCATATACACTATAGAATTCTGGTCTCATGCTTTATGGCTCCTTAGTATGGCAGCCACAGAAATCTAGAGGTCCATACAAACATCTGTATGTGGCTGATTTCACACAAAGCCTTGTGGAGGATGTCATCTTCCAGTGAATGCTGTATTATGGAGGTATTCTTCCCTCAAAGCATATCTCCAAGGGGAGCATATTGTGCCATCAGCAAATGGTTCAAATGGTTTTACCATATGTGTGCGGCATTGCCATTCAGTACTACCTCCAAGACTAGCCTTTATGCATGTCCTTAAGCATGATAACCCATCTGTGGTGCCTACAGTAGCCTACTCATGCATATGACCATCACCCCCAACACCCCCAACCCCTAGTCAAACCATTTCGTATAAAACCATGGAGATTTCCTTCTCTTCTCATCGATCATTTGAGGATGTACACATGCTATGTATCACTTTTGAACAACCTTGGTATAAATTGGAGACTGAATGTAGGTTATTCTTTGTGTGTTGGAGTCATATGTGTAGATATATAATTTAGTAAATGTTTTTGTAAATTAAAAAATGTTGCTGGGAGATGCCCCTTTTCATTTGCTCTTTGACACCACCATACTCCTGACCACCCACAACAACAAATCTTGATGCCACCATCCCATGTTCATGACTCCAGTGCATGTCTTTACCACTGCAGCGTGGAGATGACATCTCTGTGCAGGTTTTCGCTCACCCATTAAAATGGGAATGAGGCCAACCAACCTGGAATACCCCCTTCTCCTAGAGGCACCGCAACACCTGCATTGGCTTCCACTATGGCACATACACCCTTGTAATTAACTACTTATGAAGAAATCTACAATCCACCGTTGGATCACAGATTCCATCTCTAGGTGCTCCAAGTATTGTTGTCTAACTGCCAGCAATCCCTTTTTCATAGGACTATCCCACTAAAGGGAACACAGAGGGGCAGGGGCGTAACTACCATAGTAGCAGACCATGCAACTTCTATGGTGCCCAGGGCAAGAGGGGGCCCAGTCTTAGTTGGGATTATCTCCTCTTCTACTGGAGGTGTAATCTTGGTCAGGACTCTATACCCTATAAAGCAGGGATGGCTAACCTGTGGCTCTCCAGCTGTTGCAAAACTCCCAGCATGCCTAGACTGCCTACAGCTATGAGCCTACAGCAGGACACGGTGGGAATTGTAGTTTTATAACAGCTGGAGAGGCGTAGGTTGGCCATCCCTGCTCTAGAGGAACAACTTTTAGCAAATGAAGCAGTGGAAAAATGGCCCAAGGGTCATTGAAAAGGGTTTAGGCAGAAACCCTTCTGTCCTGTGTGGGGGCCTGGTTTGATCCTTACTATGGGGCCCTTACTTCTCTATGTACACCACTGGGCAGGGGCTATCCAGATTTGCATTTAATGATCTTCCTTAGCATTTTTGCTATGTTCCTGAATCAACCAGGGAAGGAAGCATGTTGGTCCCATGTACCAACACATACCACCAGTTCTTCCACTATGGTGGAAGACCGTGGAGATCCTGTGTTGTGACGTCTCCACTGTGTCCTCTGTTGCTCCGCAGCAGTCACCAGAACATATTTAATTGGTTGCTTAGCAATTAACACTGCAAGATGATGATTGATGATGATGATGATGATTAATTGAAGAATGGGAGACTCCATCATAATTCATCACAATGGGAATGTTCCATAGAACTACAAGGGTGGGTGCATACATTCTGATTCATTTTTTTTTTTTACAGTAAGATATTTGTAGTCAGTGATTTGTCACTGAGCCGGTATAACTACATTAACCTGTCTGACGATCAGCCCCTGCAGGCAGAGGGAGAGGGGTAGCAGCTTGTCAATCAGTGAAGCATAATGGGAAGTTTTGTTTAGACACCAATTTACTTGTCATAGTGTAATCATCTCATGTGTATGTACTAAAGCTAGATATGAATTTAGCCAGGCTCATGTGAAGAGTCATTAGAGCTCATTTATGAAAGACTGGCGTCTGCTATGTCGAGTGTTCAATATGCTCTCGTCATAACTCAAAGAAGTGCTTAATTTTTCGATTTTTTATTATTCATGTAGTACTAACTCACCACCAGTATTCTAGCCATGTAATTTGTTATACCCTAACTCAGTTGCATCCTTACATTTTAAACTTTTTCATTATGGGAACCTGGTCACGTGACCTTAAGTCTGACACCTTGTTCTAATGTGTAAACAGGAACTTGTTCTCTCCTCTGTGCCTGACTTCCTGTGAACTACAGGATGACATCATCACCAATCAGATGCCTCCTGGCATCTCTCAGGTCCATCCCCTCTCCACGTTCTTCTGTATATGTCTGTATTCTGTTAAAAATATAATGTCTCCCTTATCTAAAGGACTTGGAGTAGGTATGTGTATACAGTGACTAGCTGCAGTTATATAAACTTCCTGACATACACGGCCTGTCTGTACGATCTGTGTGTGCTGACTCTCCAGTGTAGTTCTATGGGATGTATCTTCACACTGGTGTCCCTGCTTCCTGCATGGAAGAACTGATAGGGGAGAGAGGGATGACAGGGCAGAGAGGGTAGATATGCTTAAACGGGTTATCCAATACTAGAAATTTCCACTCCATATGCCGGGCCCCTCACATTGAATATACTTACAGTACTTGGCTCCCCGCTCCCTGTGCTGCTCCTGGTCCCCACACCGCCGCTGCTACTTCTCCCCGTGCTCAGATGAAAACATCTGGTGTCATGGGGAGCAGCCAATGCCAGGCGGGGACGAGGGGGGGGGTGAAGATAGGTAGGCTCTGTCATGGCTGCTCTCAGAGCAGTGCAGTGTGGGGAGACTCTGTCCACTCCATCTCTGCAAAGCCAGACATGATGGGAAATGTAGGATTCATTAGGAAAAGCATATCTGAAGGGAAGAAGGAATGACAACTTACAAATTACACATCAAATAAAACAGGTATACACTAGACACACACAGAGCCACTGTCTTATTCTTTACTAATGGCCATTGGATTACCTCCAGTACCCCAATTTGCTATGCCAGGTCCAAATGAGAAAATTAATGCATGTTTTTACACAATTTATTTTTGTGGACTCGTTTTTTTAAGTTTTAATTATTTATACATTGTTTTTATTTGTAAGTTTCAAGAAAGGTTCCCAGTACAACAAGGGGTGTACCACTAGTTAGTAGCCATATGGGCAAGGGTGTACATACCATAGAGACGGACTACTATGAGGTCCATGGAGTACTAACCGTTCCTGTACTATATAGCCATGCTGTTGTGCTCCTCTGGGTTCATGGAGTTGGAGGACTTCAGCTCAGGTTGGCCCTATCCCTTTACTCATGTGGGGTTTGAATTAACCATTTGCTCCCATTCCCCACAAGCTCAGTAATGTTAGTTAGCAAAAGAGGGATACCACTGCCTTGAGATGGGATTTAAAGAAAGGGAGGGGGGGGGGCAAAAAGTGCTGGACCATCCTTTCTCTGGGAAGCCCATGTGGGTGCATGAAGAGCACCAGAAATGGGAGATATGTTGATTTTCGCTCTTGGGTTCCTTCTTCTGTGTCTACTCTTTTGATGTGAAATGAGACCAACTTCTCGTTCTCTTCTACCTCGATATACTGATCTGTTATAGGAACACAGGGTATGATTTAACTGGTCTGATATTTGACACCCATGTGGTATCATTGAACAGTTACTCTATGATTATCCCAGTCATGCAATAATTATAGGAACAATCTGTAGACTGTGTCCCATGCAGACAATTATAAAAAATAGGGCGTATCGTCATTCCAGGCATTGTACTGCACTTTCTGTAATGGACATGACAATGAATAAGCATTGCGTATTTGTCTGACGGAGCAGGATTTGGGACCTGAGGTGAAACTCGTCTTAAAAGGAACAGGATTTGGGACCTGAGGTGAAACTCGTCTTAAAAGGAATCTGTCACCTATGTTTCCATTTGTAACACAAGTCAATGCCCTGTAGTGCCTAGAGGATTAACAAGGACCCATGGGACCCCATAGCAAAACGTAGAATGTGCTCCACACCACTATGAATCCCTAGGGTAGCATGAACAGAAGATTTTGACTAAGTTCGTGCACAGGGTGGTGTCAATAATGGTGGGATAATGTACACAGTGAAGTTATAGTACAGCAGTAAAGCTCACAGTGGTATCACCAGAATATGGTAATACATGGTGATGTACAGAAATTGATCAGTGATGTCACAGAACAGAAATTATGCAAAAAGTAATACAGTCTTCCATTGTCCATATACATCAGTAGCTGCACATGTGTCTGAGTTGAGATGGGGCCCTTTAGTTATTGGGGCCCCATAGCAGCTGTTATGTCTGCTATCCTGGTCCTTATGCCCATAGTAATACCCTCAAACATCATTCATACCATACCTCTGTTATCTTTATCTACATTTCTCACGCGCAAAAAATTAGGTTTGATCGAAATGCAAATGAGTCTCAAAGTGCCCAGAAGGGCGTCATCATCTGTCCAAGCTCACCTCTCTCAGCAAGCTGCGGTTTTCTGTCTGGTCATACAAACGCAAAAAAAGGGATCTGGCACTGAAAACAATCTAAGTCAATGATAACGGATCTGTTTTGTTTTGATTTCCCACAACTGCATCCTAATGGAAGGGATATGCAAAAAAAAAAATTAAAAATAAAAAATTTCATGGTCTGCAACTGGGATATCTAATGAACAAGAGCGAATAAAGACACATAAGGAGATTATGTTACTTTTGTTTGTTGTTCTTTTTTGTGTGTTTGTATTGTCACAGTACTTTTACACAATTTCTTTTCATGTAATAGAGAATGCTGTAACTAGCAAATTTCTAAATCACCTAATTTAAAAAGTATGGCTGTATCCACCAGAAAAAAGGCTGTAATGTCATGGCCACTAGGGGTCTCACTTCCACCTAATTTGCAGTCCAACGCATGTTGTTATGCACGATCTGTCCCTAGTAACAGAGACTCATAAGACGGCTCACAAGAAATGGGGGGGTGCTAGAACTAACTGAGATTGTGAGCCTGAATTTAAACAAAAAACGCTTCTACGTGGCTTCTGAATTCACAGGAGCCTCCTGCCGGTCTGTAAGTGGGATTTCCCTTCCTTATCTGTTCTGTGAGCTCCAGAGCTGAAAACTAACTTCGTGGGAAATAAGGGAAAGGACGTCACTGCAGTACAGTGCCGGCAAATTTCACAGAAGGGATACGCCCCCTGCTTCTGAGTGAAATGCATCTAGCTGTGCAGCTGACATAGGGAAAAATATGACTGAAAGAGACATTAGGTAGATGTTAGAGAAGCCCAAGAAAGCAATCAGCAGACAGTTGACCCAATGCATACAGCACACTGCACAAATATTTTTAAAATCTCATCTGATTAGGGGGTACTGTACTACACTGTGGATTTCCCGCATGAAAATCAGCCCATAATAGGCACCTTGTGCATGTAACCTACAGAAGTGTTCACACATACGATAGCAGGCAACAGTCCATTTTTCAGCCCCAAATACCATAGATTATAATGGTGGATTCACATGCACTGCAATATTATGCCACATAAAAAGCATGTAAGACGCGGATATTGAGTCAGATTGCTCCATGACGTAAAATTACAGGACAAATCCACCCTTAATAATGGGGAATCTATGTGCATCCTCACAAATCCCGTGTACATCTTTCAGCTCACTCTAGGCTTTTCTTAGTGTCAGTATGGGTGTTGCCTTTTAGGTGGAGAATACATGAAGAATTGGGTGTGGTCATAAAAACTTTTCATACAAGCTTATACCTGCCAGGGAGTAAGGTAATGACTACCCCCATCCACACCCTGTGAATAGCAAAAGCAAGGATGAACTTGAGTTTCCCTCAAGGGCTTTCAAACAGCCAAGGTGCTTCTTTACACTCTCAGTAATAGTCAGTTCTTGCTTCTTTCTAAAGTCCAAAGTGCCTCAGTGTACTTCAGTTCTTGGCTAAGAAAGTTCTGGGACTGCGGTACAGCTGAATTGGGTTTGCAGAATAAGCATGCGCCTACTGTGAAAACAACCCAATTCAGATGTATGGAACTTATTTTCTTTTGCATTTTTGGGTGTTTTTTTTTTTACATTTTGCAGCAAAAATGTCAGCTCTAGATGTTAGCTGAAGGTCTATGGGAAATTTAAAATGTAGGACACAAAATTGTGTAAGGGTCCTCAGGCTGTGATACAAAACTCATCCATGTTCTTGCCGTGAAAAATGAATGTTTTTTCTAAATAAATCGTACACAGTGTCAGAATGCTGTCCGCTTCTATCGCAAGTCTTGCATGAAAAGTTTTTCGTTTTTCTCTGAAAAACATAGATGTGAATTGTCCCATTGGCTACAATGGGTCAGTGTTCTGTCCATGTGCTGTCCATTCTACACTTGGACTGCACACAAGGACAATGCTCACCCAAAAGAGCTTTAAAGGGTTGTATTAGGCTGCTGATATTGACAACTTATATCCAATCAGTGAGGATCTCACACCCCACACCCCACACCCCCACCGATCAGATGTTCCCCTGCAGCCTCTGGCTCTGGAGCTAGCACTGTGAATGGAACAGGAAACATACCTACATTCAAAGTGTAGTGGTTGTGCTGGGTTACTGCAGCTTTAATTGGGCCCTGAATGTTTTGTCCAGGACCCGAATGTGGTGTCTCCCGTACATACAATTGCTGCTTATTCACTATTGGCCACAGCTTGAAGCATGTGAGACAGTACACAGCACTACAGGAGCCATTATAACTACTGGGGGCACTATGGGGGGCATTATAACTGCTAATTGTACTACATGGATGCATTATAACTACTGGCAGCACCATATTGGGCCTTATTACTACTGTGGCCACTATAGAGGGGCCTTATTACAACTGGGAGCACTAGAGGGGGGTGGTGTATTACTTCTAAGGGAGTTATCACTCCTAGGAGTACTATTGGGGGATTATTACTACTGGTGGTACTGTGGGGCAATTATTATTATTATTGTGCCTAATATGGTGGGCACTATTACTAACAGGGGCACTCTTGCGGAGCATTATCACTGTCGGGGTACTGTTATTAATCAGGGCACTCTGGGAAAAGACTATTACTACTGGTGGGACTTTTTGGCGCACTATTACTATAGGGGCACTATCTTTATGGAACTCTTTTTGCACTAGTCTTCGGTATAATATTTGGGGCATTGGGGAGCACAGCAGCGGCATTATTTGGAGTAGCAGCAGGATAACACTGTTGGGGCACCAGGAGGGGGAGTATGATGGAGCAGTAAGGAACCAAATATGTCTGTGCGGCAAACTCTGCAGATATAAGATATGGCTGAAAGAAGTCATCATTGCGGTCTGGGCCAAATGGAGAAGATGAAGAAAAAGAACATGTGTAATCAGGGAAGTCATCATTGGATGTAATAGGTATGTAATGTTGTATTCTCCTGTATGTTACGTAGCACTGAATTTAATGTCCATCCAAACATGTGTGTAGCACTGGAGCTGATGGGAGTATTTCTAGAATTTGGCACATCTGCATTGGAGTTTGGACCCCAGATCCTCTAAGTCCCTTTCAAATTTTGGTTTAGATTTACAAGTGTAAGTGATCGGGTAGCAGTTGGTTACTTGCTTTTGTTTTGTTTTGTTTTTTTTCTTGTTTTTTTTTTACCATAGATTTTTATTGGAGGGTGGGTGTTGCATTTTCATTTTTGGCTCAGACAACAGAAAAGCTAGAATCACCCCTGTGCGTGGCCAAAGATGCTATTAGCCTTAGCAGTAAACACAGCCGTCATGCCTGAGCAGATTTACTATTTAAAACTAGTTAGTACATTGATTTGAATAAGATAAATTGTGACATGCACCCGCTGTTTGCCATGGTTAACTTGTACTTGAGCATTAGAGTGGATTCAAGTGATGCAGCCAACACTGCACCGAAATGCAGATTTGTACAGTTTTCAAGATGATTCCAACGAAGTAGTTTGATTGTTAATGGTTGTATGAAAACTGTTGTTTAGTTGCAAAACTTTGCAGTTGTTAACAATCAAACTGCTTATAGCTTATGTAGTACACCCCAATGTGAGAACCTAGCCTTTAGGGCAGGGTTCAGCACTCCAGCTGTTGTGAAACTACAGTTCCCAGCATGCTACATTCATTTCTATGAGAGTTCTTAGAAGAGCAGAGTAAGTATGCACTGCGCAGTGTTCAGCAAGAAATGCTAATATATTGTCACTATATTTGGAGGGTATCACAACTGCAGCCCTGTCTACCACTGGGAGTGTACATAAGCTGGCACATTTTCTTAAAGCACCCCACCGCTTCTGGATTGCAGGATGGTTGTAAACCCTGGATATGAGCAGTGCATGATGTGAAATAAAAATAAATAGGGTTGATCCTGGTGACAGAGCCTCTTTAATATATTGCCTTAAAATCTTGTGATTAATTTGAGTTATACACTGGAACATAGTCTTTTGTCTGATTGTTTTGTTTCTCTGGTTTTATATTTTTTATTGTGCATACAGTGCAATTTTCTCCCATATAGCGGTGTGCGGATTTAGGCACGGATGGGAGTTATAGCCCTCTTTCTACACTATCTTGCTAAAGTCTCTCTCTGAATAATCTATTGCAAGCAATAGTATTTTTGCAATTATGCCTGTAATGCACATGGTGGTGTACAGGTTGAATGACACAACTGTCCATGTCGTTCCTTAAATGGGTTGTCCCACAAAAAATATTCTACAGTTTTCAAACCAGCACCTGGATCTGAATACTTTTGTAATTGCATATAATCAAAGATTTTGCATAGCCAGTGAGTTATTCAATAAAATGTATCTGTATTGCGCCACCTGCTGTTTGTTTTTTAATTATTTCTTTGACCTGCTCACTGAGAAGGCCGCACATGCTCAGTTTCATTTTTCAGCTGCCTCCTGAGCTGTGATAGGGAGAACATGGACATGCCCCCTGAGCTCCAGCAGAAAAGACGCTCGACTTGAGCTTTCAGCTTCATATAAATGTAGTAGAGCAATGAATGGGGAGATCTCTGGAAGGATCCATGTGAGGTACAGGGCTGGTCCTAGCTTTGTTAGAAAGAGATTGTCATGTACTATATGATGTATCATTCTTATTTTTTACATTAGTCATGGGATAACCCCTTTAAGTGTGTAGGGTGTCCTAACAGTAATATCTCCTCAGCAGTCTGTATTGCTCTCAATGGCACTTACCTTACTGAATCCAATGCTTGGTCATGCAGATTCCAAGTTCTCCTTTCTCTCTTTCTGTAGATCTTGCAGTGATCTGTTAGTCTCTGTAGCTTTATTGGGCCTTAGAAGAGGGAGCACATGGACTTTGCATCTTTTCTCTCTAAACTCTCAGTAGAACTCTCCCTAGATATGGGGGGGGGGGCAGATGCCACCTAGCAACTTACTGCAAAGGGCTGTGTCAGATTTAGCTACAGTGGGGAAAAAAAGTATTTAGTCAGCCACCAATTGTGCAAGTTTTCCCACTTAAAAAGATGAGATAGGCCTGTAATTGACATCATAGGTAGACCTCAACTATGAGAGACAAAATGAGAAAACAAATCCAGAAAATCACATTGTCTGATTTTTAAAGAATTTATTTGCAAATTATGGTGGAAAATAAGTATTTGGTCAATAACAAAAGTTAATCTCAATACTTTGTCATATATCCTTTGTTGGCAATGACAGAGGTCAACGTTTTCTGTAAGTCTTCACAAGGTTGGCACACACTGTTGCTGGTATGTTGGCCCATTCCTCAATGCAGATCTCCTCTAGAGCAGTGATGTTTTGGGGTTGTCGCTGGGCAACACAGACTTTCAACTCCCTCCAAAGGTTTTCTATGAGGTTGAGATCTGGAGACTGGCTAGGCCACTCCAGGACCTTGAAATGCATGGCCCCATTCATTCTTTCATGTACACGGATCAGTCGTCCTGGTCCCTTTGCAGAGAAACAGCCCCAAAGCATGATATTGCCACCCCCATGCTTCACAGTAGGTATGGTGTTCTTTGAATGTAACTCAGCATTCACTCTCCTCCAAACACGACAAGTTGTGTTTCTACCAAACAGTTCTACTTTGGTTTCATCTGACCATATGACATTCTCCCAATACTCTTCTGGAACATCCAAATGCTCTCGAGCAAACTCCAGATGGGCCCGGATATGTACTGGCTTAAGCAGGGGGACACGTCTGGCACTGCAGGATCTGAGTCTCTGGCGGCGAAGTGTGTTACTGACGGTAGCCTTTGTTACGTTGGTCCCAGCTTTCTGCAGGTCATTCACTAGGGCCCCCCTCTGTGGTTCTGGGATTTTTGCTCACAGTTCTTGTGATCATTTTGACCCCACGGGGTGAGATCTTGCATGGAGCCCCTGATGGAGGGAGATTATCAGTGGTCTTGTATGTCTTCCATTTTCTAATTATTGCTCCCACAGTTGATTTCTTCACACCAAGCTGCTGGCCTATTGCAGATTCAGTCTTCCCAGCCTGGTGTAGGTCTACAATTTTGTTTCTGGTGTCCTTCAATAGCTCTTTGGTCTTCACCATAGTGGAGTTTGGAGTGTGACCGAGGTTGTGGACAGGAGTCTTTTATACTGATAAACAGGTGCCATTACTACAGGTAATGAGTGGAGGACAGAGGAGCCTCTTAAAGAAGAAGTTACAGGTCTGTGAGAGCCAGAAATCTTGCTTATTTGTAGGTGACCAAATACTTATTTTCTACCATAATTTGCAAATAAATTCTTTAAAAATCAGACAATGTGATTTTCTGGATTTGTTTTCTCATTTTGTCTCTCAATTACAGGCCTCTCTCATGTTTTTAAGTGGGAGAACTTGCACAATTGGTGGCTAACTAAATACTTTTTTCCCCACTGTAAAGGGGTATTCCTGTTATAGAAAATTATCCCCTATGACTTTTTATAACCAGAATACCCCTTTAACCAACTCTGACACAGCCTTTTGCAATAGGTTGCTAGGTGGTGACTAGCCCTCTTAAATCCATTACTACCATACAAAGCTATGCTGGAAGTATTCAAGGCATTACATGCATGATATAACATCACATTACATCTGGGGTATTGCATATGTGAGTATGTTCATCAAGTATTATTTCATTATCACTACTATTGAATCACTACCATCATCATTATTATTAGATTACTATTACATTAACTGTCAAATCAATATTGCATCACTGTTGTATAATAACCATAAAATCAAATATTACTTCACTTATATACTTTGTATGCTAATCCAAAAGCTACCTGCACATGAGTGCGGGTTTCAAAACAGAAAATCTGCACCAAAAACTGCATGTATTACTAGAGTTTTGGTACAAATTTGATGCAGATTTTCCACAGATGCAAAAAAAAACCCTTGCAAAAAAAAACATTGAACATTGCACAAAGAATTGACATGCTGCAAATTTTGAAATTGGCAACACATAAAAAAAGCAAAGTGTACATGAGATTGGTCTAATCTTATCCTTCCTTGCTGTAGAGCAGCAGACAGGGCTTTTGTGAAACCAAGACGTCAGCCTGCCAGATCTTACAAATCCTCTACATCACCACTGAATCTGGACAATTTGTGGCATAAATGTTGGGTTTCGGTCAGATAAAAATAGTTGCATGCAACAGTTTATGTCCAGCCAAAACCTGGCATTCATTGTAGTCAATGGGGATCTGGTGGTGAAGTAGTGGATGCAGTAGGCTGCTCTGTGCCGGAACAGCTATAGTGCCCTGGAGCAGGCGTACTTTAAAGTCTGGATGTTTGTGGAAATTTGCCCCTGTTTCTCCTATGCAAACTTATCAACTGCTTACTTTATTTCACTTTAAAAGGTTAAATTACACTGAATTATACCGTTTAACACTGTAACTGCATTTTATATGTTTATTGTGATATATATCCTGTTCATTTGTACTGTATTTGCACAGCACTGTGGAAAGGGTTACTGAATACTTTGAGACTTTTGGGACTTTTTAGCTAATAATGAGAACTTAATAATTTTTTCATAGTTATCATAAGGGTAACATAGTAACATAGTTTATAAGGCCGAAAAAAAGACATCTGTCCATCCAGTTCGGCCTGTTTTCCTACAAGTTGATCCAGAGGAAGGCAAAAAAACCCTGTGAGGTAGAAGCCACTTTTCCCCACTTTAGGGAAAAAAATTCCTTCCGGACTCCAATCAGGCAATCAGAATTGCTCCCTGGATCAACAACCCATCTCTAGTAACTATAACCTGTAATATTATTACACTCCAGAAATACATCCAGGCCCCTTTTGAACTCTTTCAGTGAACTTACCATCACCACCTCCTCAGGCAGAGAGTTCCATAGTCTCACTGCTCTTACTGTAAAGAATCCTCTTCTATGTTTGTGAACAAACCTTCTTTCCTCCAGACACAGAGGATGTCCCCTCGTCACAGTCCTGGGGATAAATAGATGATAGGAGAGATCTCTGTACTGATCCCTGATGTATTTATACATAGTTATCAGATCTCCCCTCAGTCGTCTTTTTTCTAAAGTGAATAACCCTAATTTTGATAATCTTTCTGGGTACTGTAGTCCACTCATTCCAGTTATTACTTTAGTTGCCCTCCTCTGAACCCTCTCCAGCTCTGCTATGTCTGCCTTGTTCACAGGGTTTAAGATGAATATGTTTTTTTGGGGAAAAAGCCCCTAGTGTTCTGCAGTTAGGGGTCAATGCTTAGGAGACTTATCATTTTACTTGGGTGACCAGAAGAAGACACTGTGATGGGAATGCTAGCTCGGGTCTTTACTCAGCAATAACCCTTCTTCTGCCTAAGGAGGGGACTTGAGAAGCCAGCTCAGTGCCTTGCCTATATTGTTTTGCACACTGGTTTACTGCAGACCCTGACTCTCTGGACTCATTTCCCACTGGGGTGCACCACACCTTACCATCCCTTCCGGAGAGCAGGAACACATGGTGACAGCTCAATAGTGTCCGGGGGACCTAGCGTAGTGTTGGGGCCACCCCAAAGCCGGCCACTGCACAGCTTGCAGAATCTACAAACTTAGATGTGAATGAAGCCTATGAAAGCATGTTCCAGTTAAATTATCAGCCTCCTGGTCATAAAGGGAGTGATTGTGATAAGAGATACTACTAGATACTACAATAGTAAAGGCAGATTTACACTGCACATGTTACGTCACTTATTTGTGCCAAGAAGTCACGTGACACATGTCACTGTGTAGCCGTAGCTTTAGTGTGGCTGGGGCTATCACATTAAGTCTAGGGCTACACGGTGACACTGGCCAGGATTGCAGAGTAGCTGTGATCCCATAGCAATGAATGGGATTGCTGCCTGAATTGCCAAAAATTCAGCAGTGCTGGATCTTTTGCGACTCCCATTCATTTCTATGGGATAGCCACTACTCTGCAATCCTGGCTGTGACTAGTTGCGCAGTGTAGCCCTAGCCTTATGATTTTTGCCACATGTTTCCTGCACTTCATATTTCCTGTAGACTTTCAGCTAATCAGGAGCTGGTGTTTTTACCACTAAAAACACATGAAAAACTGCACATGAAAATAAACATCATTGTGTGTTTTTGTAGCCTAATTATGGTTTGTATATTTATGTATTGTTGTGATTGCGGTGAATCATGCCATTCATTTTTCCACCTACTAATTGTTTTCTTTATGTCATGTATATTTTATGGTGTCTGTGTATAGCTTGTTCCCCCCCCATAATTAGCATCATTATACACTGCTGGCTTGGAAGTTCTATTCATTTTGCAGTCCTTGTCTGTCTACTCCATGTGTATCTAAGTCTATCAAGCGAACAACAGAGCTGTCCTTCCGGTGTACCACAGGCCCGGGGGTACTACAATTTTATAAATACTGTATTTTTCGCTTTATAAGACGTACCCGATGATAAGATGCACTCCAGGTTTAAGAGGAGGTAAATAAGAAAAAAATATTTTTCATCAGACCTCATATCAGATCCTCAGATCAGATCAGGCCCCCATAAATATCAGGACATCATATCAAACCCCCATAAATATCAGGACATCACAGCAGCCCCCCTTATCAGGACATCCCATCAGCCTCCATTGTCAGACCCCGATCAGACCTCAGATCAGACTACTCAGACCCCCATCAGACCTCAGATCAGCCCACTCAGCCCCCATCAGACCTCAGATCAGCCCACTCAGCCCC
The DNA here is from genome assembly GCA_900303285.1 of Rhinella marina. Lineage (NCBI taxonomy): Eukaryota > Metazoa > Chordata > Amphibia > Anura > Bufonidae > Rhinella > Rhinella marina. The sequence goes on along the minus strand of ONZH01014033.1, from coordinate 8,734 downwards.
CATCAGACCTCAGATGAGCCACTCAGACCCCCATTAGACCTCAGATCAGAATAAAATAAAAAACCTCCTCTTACCTGTCCTGCGCTGTGGCTCCTCTTCACCTCCGGCAGAAGTCGCGCTCCCCTTCTTCCCGTCCTGCGCTGCTCTGTCACCTGACTGTGTGCAGCGGCAGGTCATAGTGTTTATCTAAGTCTATCAAGTGAACAACAGAGCTGTCCTTCTGTAGTACCCCAGACCCAGGGGTACTATAAATACTGTATTTTTCGCTTTATGAGACGCACCCAGGTTTAAGAGGAGGAAAATAAGAAAAAAATATTTTTCATCAGACCTCATATCAGATCCTCAGATCAGACCCCCCATAAATATCAGGACATCAGATCAGGCCCCCATAAATATCAGGACATCAGATCAAGATCAGGCCCCCCATAAATATCAGGACATCAGATCAAGATCAGGCCCCCATAAATATCAGGACATCAGATCAGACACCATATCAGGATATCACATCTGACCCCCTTATCAGGACATCACATCAACTCTCCATGTCAGACCCCCATCAGAGCTCAGATCAGCCCACATTATCAGACCCCCGTCAGACCTCAGATCAGCCCACTCAGACCCCCATCAGACCTCAAATCAGCCCACTCAGACCCCCATCAGACCTCAGATCAGCCCACTCAGACCCCCATCAGACCTCAGATCAGATTGAAATAAAAAACCTCCCCTTACCTGTCCTGCGCCGCGGCTCCTCTCCACCTCCGGCAGAAGTCGGGCTCCCCTGTCTTCCCAGCCTGCGCTGCTGTGTCACCTGACTGTGTGCAGCGTCAGCTCATAGTGCGTGCACTACGTCCTGATGCTGTATGCGGTCAGGAAAGTGAAGCGCCGGCTGGGAAGACGGGGAGGGTGAGTGTCAAAAGCGCTTGCAGCGCTTTGCCCCAGAAGCCAGCACCTAACACATACCAGTGATATTCGCTTTATAAGACGCACAGCCATTTCCCCCCCACTGTGTCTTATAAAGCAAAAGATACGGTAGTTTTCTAATCTAATGGATTGTTTTTTTGTTTTTTATGTATTTGGCCACTGTTTCCAGTTAAGGAATGAATGGCAATTGGTTTGCAAGTAACAGGGCTAACGACCCTGTTCATCCCCTCTTGGCAGCAGTCGCCTGGTCCTGCTTCCTGCCAGGAGGGGGAGTTCCTGACCAGACATGCAGGGGAGAGGATGCTGACGGCAGTGCTCCTGCTCCTGTTCCCAATTCTCTAGAAAGATCAATCATTCAACTGCTTCAAGAGGAGTCTTGAGACGCTCTAGACAGCAGAGTGAACTGCAAGACTAGTATTAAAGACTGCTTCAAGGTGCGGGATTACAGCCCAAACACCCATCACTTAGACTACAACTAGGCCAGTACCACCCTACAGCTAAATTGCCACCATCCAACCAGCATCTGCAATCCTTACTGGTGCCAGAGAAGATTTGCACTTAGAATCTGCTGCTACTGAATGTTTTTGAAGTTTGAAGACTTTAATATATTTAATTCTGGCCTCATTCTTCAAAACTGCATTTCCACTGCACCGATCCCAGGCCTGGGATTCAGCCAGTTCCCTCCAGTTCTCCAGATCCGGTTGTTAAAATTACAACTGGATCGGAGAACCATGTTACCGGCTGAGTCACGATTTGGTGCTCTGGCGGAGATGTTCGCTTCCATTGCTTTAAACGCCGCTGATAGTTTAACTCCTTAGTTGGGTGGTATGTGTGTGTAGTGTATATATAGTGTTTTTATGTATGTGTGCCATGTATATGGTGTATTTATGTGTATGTGTGTTGCACATATATGATGTATGTATATGTAAATATGTGCCGTGACGCGACATTTCTGCCTTTGAGTAGGGAACCTGTTGTTAAAAATTTGAAGCCCACCCCTGACCGATCCCCAGGGTGCAACGGCCTGATGAAGTACACCGTGACACAGCGCTTCTTCAGGGCCACTAACGCTCACATCCTCTGCTTTGGCTCCTCTGAGGCTCGCTGCTATTCTGTCAGTCATTCCAGTCCCCCACCTATTATTAAAATGAGACTACCTTGGAGATAAAGGCTCATATTTACAAATCCTGTACTGTAGATGGTATAGTCTCAGACAAGGTGGTGTGTGTGGTCATTTACAAAGACTAGTGTTTTACGCCAATCTGTGATTGCTGGAGAATGGATTTAGTCATAAATTCGGCACATCTCCGGCACTCTGTGCCACTGGAGTGAAAATCAGTTAGTGGAGTAGTTTTTCTCCAACATTTATAGCAGTTTCCAGGTGGCGTGTAACAAAATAATTGTCGCACGGGCACTTAAAAAGTTGCAAAAAGGGGTCTTGCAACTTTTTTATGCCAAAAACTGGCATAGGGATGTTAGAAAATGACTGTCACTGAATTTTAAAAAATACCCCTTTGTCCTCTTACACATGGTCAGTATTTGGTCAGTATTTTGCATCAATATTTGCAAGACAAAACCAGGAGCAGGTCCACAATATAGTAAAGGTACAAATCTTTCCATTATAGTTTATCTCTGTAGGTTCTGCTTCTGGTTTTGGCTTACAGATACGGATACAAATACTGACTGTGTGAAAGTGGCCTTTGTGATGGAAATGTCCCTTTAAGTTGCTGCAGATAAAGCAAATTCCCTGCTGTTGTCCTTGCGGCTTGTCAACCAATTATTAATGACTATTTACGCAGGTGTATCATTTGTCCGTAGATTAACCACTTCATTATCAATTAAAGTGGATCTGTCACCTCTCCGGACATGTCTGTTTAGTGAACACTTGGATTCTTCATGAAAAATCAGTGTTAGCCCAGTTTCCAGGGGCGGACTGGGAACTTAAAGTGCCCCTGGAAAAAAATAAAAAAGATGTTCCTCCGTTATTCCTCCTAAATACATAGGAATAAATTGAAAACTGGGTTTTACCATTACTTTATTAATAGTTTGTGTCCTTACACAGTCTGACACTGAGATTTATACCTGGAGGAATAACAGAGGACCAGGTATGGCTGTGATTTATGGCCAAGGACCCTCCAGCATTGTTATTTCATAGGGAATACAAGTATGTGCTAACCTGTCAGGAGAGATGACAGATCCTCTTTAACACCTTAAAGACATAGCCTAGCCTGTGCCTTAAAGGGGTTCTCCCGATGACTAATGTAAAAAAAATGAGACCTCATATAGAACATGACAATCTCTTTCTAACAAAGCTAGAACCAGCCCTGTACCTCACATGGATCCAGAGATCTCCAACATTCATTGCTCTGCTAGATTTATATCAAGCTGACAGCTCAGGGGAGTGTCTTTTCTGCTGCAGTTTAGGGGGCGTGTCCATGTTCTCCCTATCACAGCTCAGGAGGCAGCTGTAAGATGAAACTGAGCATGTGCAGCCTTTTCAGTGAGCAGGACAAAGAAATAAGAGAAAGAACAAACAGCAGGTGGCGCTATACAGATACATTTTGTTGAATAACTTGTGGCGATGCTAAAGATTTAATTACATGCAATTAAAAAAGTATTCAGATGCAGGTGCTGTTTTGAAAAGTTTACAATATTTTTCATGGGACAATCCCTTTAAAATGGGTTCTCCAAGATTTAACAATCAATTCCCTATCCCTTGGATAGGTTACCTGGAGGATAGGACATCCATATCCTAAAGCTGGATAACACTTTTAAAGGAATATTCTGGTTATATTACGTTATCCCCTATCCTGTGGATACGGATAGCTATTAGATTGGAAGGGGTCCTACTGCTGCACAAGAATGGGGGCCCTCACCCAGTGGAGGCTTCCCTCGAAATGAATGGGAGCTCCCAGTCAGTCCCAGGCACGTGCAGGCTGCTCTATTCATTTCTATCAGAGTTCTGGAGATAGCCAAGTATATTGGTGGAGCCAAAGGTGCACCAAAAACATTATTTACATTTTTTTAAAAATAGAGCATTTCTCAGGATGAGGGGACTGGATTTTCACTAGAATGGTATTGTTTATGTTACAGAACCTACCCTACATGGCGGTATGCTTACTTTTGGAGCATGACAGACTCCCAAGCTGCCCCTAGAGTTTTTGTAGCCCATTTCATAATTTTTTCTATGAGCTACAAGCTATAGTGCAAAGCAGTCATTTGACAGCTGACACTCAATCACAATGTTACAAAAAGTCTACATGTGGCTCCAGCCTAAGGCTGTTTTAAGGTGGAGCTAACACCTAGACTTTTTGTAGCACTTCTAATAGATTTTAAAGGGTTTGTTCGGTCACATATATATATTAATGATTTATCGTCAAGATAGGTCATCAATATCTCATTGGTGGGGGGTCCAACACCCAGCACCCTCGCCTATCAGCTGTTTGAAGAGGTGGTGCTCCATGCGAGAGATGCTTCTTTGTTCATTACACTACGCGTCGTCTCTTTTGGAGCAGCGGCGGTAGTATAATTATGATTACTTCTGAGACAAACTGCAGTGTAATGAACTGGAAGTGGTGCTCACATGAAGCTCCACCTTCTCTTCAAACAGCCCTGATTAGGACTTAAGGCCCTTTTAGACGGGCCGATTCTTGTCCCTGCCCGAGCGCCGATCAGCGATATCGGCGCTCGGGCAGGGAGCCTTTACACGGCCGACGAATCGAGCGCCCGGCCGCACGAGTGATCGCTGTATCGCTCGTGCGGCGGGGAAGCTCCATACTGTCAGGCGCACATCGCCTGTTACACAGGGCGATGTGCGCCCGACAGATTGGATCTTTTGGTTTCTACAAAAGATCCAATCAGCCGACGAACGAGCGTTTTGCTCGTTCGTCGTCGGCTGATTAGGGCCACTTTTACACGGGCCGATTATCGTCACTAGCGTTCCTAGGAACGATTTTTCGGCCGATAATCGGCCCGTGTAAAAGGACCTTTACTGTGAATCTGCTGCCAGTTGTGCCTAAATTCCATAGCTGAAGGACCTGCGATGACATCATAGTCATGTGATTTTTTTCATTGAAGTGGTGCTAGGACCTGTGATGAGGTCACTGTTATGTGACCAATGCAGAAAGAGGCAGCACTCAGCAGTGAAGACCTGTGATGCCATGGAATGAATGTATGTGCCAGAGAAATGCTGGGAGATGTGGTTCTCCCCTGTTATACTTCCTTCCTGCTTACTGGGAGGGAAATATGTTATTTTACTGGGACTGTATGTTTAGAGGGCTGAAGGAGAGAGGGGTTGTTACAGTTATATGGGGAGGGGAATATATGTTAGGTTGACTGGGAGTTATTTACATGGGTGTATAGTTTAGAAGACTGTAAGGAAGAGAGGTGGTTTACATGGACTGTATTATATTATAGAAGACTGGTAAGGAAGAGAGAGGTGTTATTTACATGGGACCACATGGTATTAGAAGACTGGTGGAAAAGACAGGTGTTATTACATGGGACTGCATATAGAAGACTGTGGTATAAAAACTGGTGGAGAGGACTGGTGTTATTTACATGGGACTGCATGGTATAGAAGACTGTAGGGAGAGGACAGGCATTATAATTTATGGGGGCACTACAGAGAAGATTATAACTCCAGGGGGGTAAGGCAGGAGGTATTAGCATTACAGGGGGCACTGCAGGGAACATTATAAATACTTTGGGCAGTGGGGCGGCATTACTACTACTGAGGGCTCCATAGAAGTGCCTTATCTAAATATGGCCCTGGCTCCACAGCAGCAGCAGGATGTAGTGTCACACATTGCACTGGCTGATGATGTGTAAGAGGAGCGGTGCAGCCGGGAATCTGCTGTGCCCTCCTACTACACATATCATCCATATCAGCAGTGTACGTGTGTGACACTACATCCTGCACTACTGGTGGCGCGTCAGTGGCTGAGGAACTGAGGAAACTACGGTGAGTATTTTTTCTGGGCATAGCTACTGTGAAGGGGGCACATACTGGCCATAACTACTACTGTGAAAGGGCACAATCTGGGCTAACTACTGTGAGGGGCACATATCTGGGCATAACTACTGTGAGGGGAATATATCTGGGCATAACTACTGTTGAGGGGGCACATATCTGGCAATAACTACTGTGAGGGGCACATATCTTGACATAACTACTGTGAGGGGGCACATATCTGGAACATAACTACTGTGAGGGGCACATATCTGGGCATAACTACTGTGAGGGGCACATATCTGGGCCATAACTACTGTGAGGGGGCACATATCTGGACATAACTACTGTGAGGGGGCACATATCTGGGCATAACTACTGTGAGGGGGCACATATCTGAACATAACTACTGTGAGGGCACATATCTGGGCAAAACTACTGTGAGGGGGCACATATCTGGCATAACTACTGTGAGGGGGAACATATCTGGACATTACTGTGAGGGGGCACACATCTGGCATAACTACTGTGAGAGGGGGCATATATCTGGACATAACTACTGTGAGGGGGGGCATATCTGGGCATAACTACTGTGAGGGGCACATATCTATCTGGACATAACAACTTTGAGGGGCAGATATCTGGACATAACTACTGTGAGGGGCACATACCTGGACATAACTATTGTGAGGGGCAAATACCTGGACATAACTACTGTGAGGGGGCACATATCTGGGCATAGCTACTTTGAGGGGGCACATATCTGGGCATAACTACTGTGTGAGGGGCACATATCTGGACATAACTACTGTAAGGGCACATATCTGAACATAACTACTGTGAGTGGGCATATATGTGGACATAACTACTGTGAGGGGGCACATATGTGGGCACAGCTACTGTGAGGGGCACACATCTGGTCATAACTACTGTGGAAGGGGCACATATCTGGACATAACTACTGTGTGGGGCATATATCTGTGACATAACTACTGTGAAGGGCGCACATATCTGGACATAACTACTGTGAGAGGGACACATATCTGGACATAACTATTGTGAGGTGGCACATATCTGGGCATGACTACTGAGGGGGCACATATCTGGACATAACTACTACTGTGAGGGGGCACATATCTTGGCATTACTACTGTGAGGGGTACACATCTGGGCATAACTACTGTGAGGGGGCAAATATCTGGACATATCTACTACTGTGAAGGGGGCACATATCTGGGGGGGAGGGGGGCCCAGGTACATTCTTTGCACAGGGGCCCTCTGCTGTCTGTGTCCACCCCTGATGTGGATGAAGGATCCTTAATCATGGACAAAATAGGACATGCTTATATGGTGTTACCCTGAATCCACGATGGAAAACCACTGATGTGTGACACATTAACATCAATGGATCCATGAGGGGTCGGTGGAGAGTCCACTGACGTGTGACAGAGGCCTTACACTTCTGTCAGAAGAAATATACATCGAGAATCTCAATTTTAGTAAATTGAGGCAACATAATGGACATCACTACAACAAAATGCAGTTTTATTATCCCAAAATAGTGATCTTCCACCTTTGTCGCTCTAGCGCAGTGTCCGTGCATGCTGGGAGTTGTAGTTTACAGAACTGTAGTTTATAAATCACTGGTCTAGATGCAAAATGTTACGTCTGAACTTCTCTGTCATGTGGCCGGTGACTTATAACTTCTGCTAAGCACTCCCAGGTGGCCTCCCCATGTCATGTCACCTATGACACAGCAGAGAAAGTTATTCTTCTTTTACTACAGACCTGCAATTCAGATTCCAGTTTGCAGGTCTGACCTGTGCAACCATTTTTATTTTTACTTTTTACCTCTTACGTCTCATATCCTCCCATAACATTGGCACAACATTTTTGCCAGCTGAAGGGTTAAACTTTCACAGGGCGGAGGTGCATCAACAGGTCCAGTGACGACATGGGATGATACAGTTTCCATTCTCTGCCTTTGATACAATTTAGGCTGTTACCTCTACAACTTCTCACGCCCCAGTCACACTGTAGAAGCTTTTCGGAGCACCATGATGAGCGTTGGCCCCATCGTGCGGCCTCAGGTATGGACTGATCTAAGCTTCCAATAGCAGGTGGGAGGCATGGATGGGTGAATTGCTTAAAAGAGGAAGAGATGATAATACAGGTTTGAGGAGTAGCGTACTGAGGGAAGGGTTTATCTGACTGTAGGTGGGTGTGCTGTTGGACCTAGAAAGGGACATGGACGAATGGTATTTTTGCATGGGACTATTGACAGGCAATTATTATGAACAAACCCTTTGTTCCTGATTGTTGCCTGCACTGAGCAGAGTGGAGATCAATATTTACATGCAGTAATTATCTCCTATGTATGGGGATTAATGATCGCTACTGTGATCATTCGTCCCCCATACAGATTCATTATTTGTGGGTAGCACTGGACAATATGCTGCCCATAAGTGATAATTTGGTGACCAAAAGATACGATCAGTCGTAGAACAAGTGTTTTCAGCGAATCTTCTGTACGAGAAGATAAGAGCAATCATTTCTTCTACTGCTCATCCCTGATAATTGCCCTGATGATCGGCCCATGTAAAAGACTTATGTAAGCTATTCTTTGGGGAAGTAGTAAAAGATAAAGAAGCAATAGGGAAGCTACATGACCGCAGAGAGAAGGGAGGACTCCTCTTGAGGGAGGTAGAGCAACAGGTGTGCAGCACTTGTGTTACGTTCTGCAGATTACTGTATGTTCCACCAATGTCACGCTCTGCACTAGTACCGTCTGCACACGCTATATACACCATGCATTCACGTCTGCAAATCCAGCACTTTACTACTGAGGATCTGGAGAAAAAG
>ONZH01014031.1:0-14245 GCA_900303285.1 Rhinella marina | reverse complement strand
CCAGTGCAAATGAGTGGTTGCGGTGCAATAGCTAGAGTCTAAAGACTACATTTTTTTGCCTCAGATAGTAATTCTACTGTCTACTGAATACAGTTTTGGCCTCAGATGTTAACTCGACAGTTTGGTGAATGTACAAAATGTTGAACCCAAGGGCTAAGGGTCGAGGACGAGGGCATGGGCGTTCAAATAGTGTATGGGGCACAGGCCTTGGTCCTGGGTAGGGTGACACTGTACATGCTAATGAGGGAGCAGTGGAACGCTTCAGTGGAACGCCGCAGAGGAGGAGGAGGAAATGGAGAGTCAGGCCAATGAGGGGAGGGAATTCTTGTGTGTTGGGACTCTGGTGCACATGGCAGACTTCATATTAGGCTGCCTATCCCGTAACCCTCACGTTAGATGCATTTTTTCAAACACCGATTATTGGGTGTTCACTCTCCTGGACCCACGGTACAAGCTGAACCTTTCCACCCTCATCCCTGTAGAGGAAAGGAGTATGAGAATGAATCAATATCAACAGGCCCTGGTGCACAAGCCGAAACAATCCTTCCCATCTGACGCTGCTAGCTGACCATACCAATGTCCGTACCGATCACTCTGCTCCATACAACTACTGGGTTTCAAAGCTGGACACGTGGCCTGAACTGGCGCTGTACGCCTTGGAGGTGCTGGCCTGCCCTGCCACTAGGTTGTTGTCAGAGTGGGTATTCAGTGCAGCTGGTGGCGTCATCACCGATAAGCATACACGCCTGTCAACTGACAGCGCTGACAGGCTGATGCTTATTAAAATGAACAAAACCTGGATTTCACAGGAATTCAAATCTCCTCCAGGGGAAAGCAGCTAGAGAATAAGATTCCTTATGTATCCGATTCCTCTCCTCTCCTCTACTCCTCCTCCTCTTCATTGCCAAACACTGACCCCAAAAGGGAATTTTTTAGAGGGCCAACTGGCACTCTTTTAAGACAATGTTTCCGGAGGGCCACCTACAGGCCCTCTCTCCAAACAATTTTTCCGGAGCGTCAAGTACAGACACTCTAAAACCATTTTTCAGGAGCGTCAACTACAGACACTCTAGAACAATTTTTCAGTATCGTCAACCACAGACACACAAAAAAAAATTTTTTGAGTGGTTCACCTGCTACCTCAGTCTAACTCAATCACTCTATTGTCACCGCCGTCATACAGGGCCACAATAAAATTTTACGTGCTTCGACTGCTCCTGCACTGTAACTCGGTCACTCTGTAGTCACAGCCATACAGGGCCACGATAAATTTTTATGTGCTTCGCCTGCTCCTGCACTGTAACTCGGTCACTCTGTAGTCACAGCCATACAGGGTCACACTAAATTTTTATGTGCTTTGCCTGCTCCTGCACTGTAACTCGGTCACTCTGTTGTCACAGCCATACAGGGCCTCGATAAATTTTTATGTGCTTCACCTGCTCCTGCACTGTAACTCGGTCACTCTGTAGTCACAGCCATACAGGGCCACGATAAATTTTTATTTGCTTTGCCTGCTCCTGCACTGTAACTCGGTCACTCTGTAGTCGCTAAATTTTTATTTGCTTCGCCTGCTCCTGCACTGTAACTCGGTCACTCTATAGTCACAGCCATACAGGGCCTCGATAAATTTTTATGTGCTTCGCCTGCTCCTGCAGTGTAACTCGGTCACTCTTTAGTCACAGCCATACAGGGCCACGCTAAATTTTTATGGTCTGGGTGAGCACAATTGCCTTGAGGGTCACCACCAGGCTGTTGCCCGAGAATTTGGGGTAATGATGGGATTAGGCAGCCTCAGAGGCATCCATGCATGCTGCCCCTGCTATTTCCTGTCCATTTCCGTGGTGTTTCCATCATTTTCTGAGGTTTCCAGGTTTTCACCCAGCCTTCCCTAGGCAGAGCCTTGGTCCCCTGCAAAAAATGCTCGAGTCTCTGATTGTTTTCAATGGGGTTCATTATTCGAAACAAGCACCCGAGCATCGGGAAAAATTCGACTCGAATAACGAGCACCCGAGCAATTTAGTGCTCGCTCATCTCTAGTCATCAACATGCCCACTATACTTTGCAGAAAATTCAATGCCATGTTCACACATGCACTGACACAGCCATTACAGCCATTGGAGCTTCTACTTGGGCACTAGTGGAATAAAGTCCAGGTAACGTCTTGGACTGATATTATGAATGTTTGTGTTGACACATACAGCTCCTCCGGGTAAACTCTGGAGCATTTCTTGGTTACCCTGCATGTTTGAAAGGACAACAAAATCTGTCTCAACATGGCTGAGACTAGAGCAAGACATGGCACAAAGTTTTCAAGAAAGAGCCAGAAAAAATAGCCAAAAAAAGACAAGTCTAGTATGGTGTAACTCCCTAACACTTTTAAGTGAAGCATCTAAATATATACCATGAAAATGTGTGCTCTAGAAAAACCAGTGCAATGATGGTCGATGGATTCTAGGAGAAAGTACTATCATATATTAACTCAATATAATTTATTTGTTTTCAATAGGATAAGTTACATACAGTAGTCAAGAATTTGCATCCAACTAAACAACTTGTGGCCTTCCACCCCCTTAACAGTGATCTCCACAGTGGCTTCCCCCCAACAGTAACCCCCCAAAGTATTCTGCACAGTGCCCACCCCCTTAACATTGACCTGCCCAGGGCCCCTCCCCTTTTAGAGTGACCACACACACGCTGCACCATGCCCCCTTAATATAAGACCTCCACAGCATCCTGTCCCCTTAATATAAGACTTCCACAGTATCCTGCCCCTTAAAATGTAACATTCACAGCATCTTGCCCTTTAACAGTGACTTCTAACAGTGAAAAAAAATGTTGTTATGGAAACCTGGTAACAGTGTATATCAAGACTGAAGGAGTTTCTATTGTATAATAAGGGTCATGTGACTGAGTGAATGGCAGAATGTGAGTGAAGCTACAAGTTCCTATGGCTAATGCATTTTTTGGGTATTTTTGCAAAATGACATATTTATGGCAACTATACGCTTCTACAGAATAGTGTCACCTAATGTATTGTGCAGATTGGCAGAGCATTAGCTTAGATCTAAAAACGTTTGACATACAGTATATTTACTCTGAAATGGTGATTACTATGGTCTTGCATGAAAATACCTGTCCAGTACTACAAGTCATACATTAATGTTTCAGTGCAATGATAGAGCTTCATGGTTCTGGATTTTTTTTTATTCTTGTGGTTTTATCTATAGCGTTTAGATATGATTTTATACTTTTATGTAATAAGCTAATTTTGTAATGAACCACAGAGGGGTTGGTAAGGTAGTTAAACTAATTTACAATTCCCTTCAAGGACGATGAAGTGTATATGATTATTTTCCCTTAATAATTGGGATTTTCAAGGGTGTTTCAGTATCCCTTGTTGTATTCTTCAGTGATTGAGGTTTTGGACACAGGGATTAGACAGGGTAGTGATAAGAGTAAAGGAACATTACAACCTGCTCCTTGACTAATCCTCTTCTCTTTTAAAGAGTACCTAAATATTTTTTCTTAAATTAACATGTCATAATGACATTTCAGAAGTTGTAATTGGTAGGAGGTAGATATTCTACTAATTCTAAAGAAATAGGACACGTCGCAAATTTCACAAAAATGTGTCTCTCATATGAATCAGAATTTTTTTTATTAGTTTCAGACTAATCACTTTTAAAGAACACCTTGTGCCATTTTACTGTGGGGGGCGGCTTGCCCTGATTGTCTCAAAGGCTTACAAACAGCCTGATCAGCTCATGGCAGGTTTCAGGAAAGCCCTTTTGCAGAAAACATCTCTGAACACCAATATCTGGCCTGAAACAATGTCTTGTGGCAGTGTCTGACAAAAAGCTATTACAGACAAAAGCCACTAATTTAGTATGATAGGGGCACGATAGGGACACTCTGAGGAGAGTATAGGAAGAGAATAGGGAGATATAATTAGATATATTTTAGGGTTTGACCAGGAAAATCATATATAGAGAATAGGGGATTATTTATAATCTTAGTTGTTTCATGCAGTTTTCTGGCAACTAGTCCTGAATTAGAAATTCGTACCAGAAAATCATATTTTTCTATATGAACAGCCAGCTTTTTTTTTTTTTGTAAAAAAGTTTCTACCATTTATATACTCATTTTCAGCACCACAATAGCAAATATCCTGCTGCAAACGCTGAGCAACTGCGCAATTTTCTAAAAAACAGTTTAAGGTTACCATTTGGGTATTTCAGTGCTTATACCCATGTTACTAAATGAATTGTATATTACTGCAAGACAATGTGAGACAAAGCAATACTTAAATAACATAACCAAATAATTCATATATATAAAACCAGCCCTGGATTCCAGAGACTCCTGGTTATATCAGACATAGCTGTGTCTGAACTCTCCCTATTCACACTCATGAGCAGTTAAAGAAAGAGCACTGGTATAGGTCAAAGTAAGTTGAATAATCTTAATGAATTGAAGACATGCAATAAGTATTGCGTCTGGTTTGAAAACGTAGAATATTTTTCGTGGGACAACCCCTTTAAATAACTCCACCGTTGCCTGTGTTATTGATTGCGTTGTATGTTACTGTATGAAAATGGGTAGTTATAGCAAAAGCACTTTACCACAATAATGTCATTTTTGTACCTGAGTTATTGAGTTCATTATATATTACTGCAACATAATTGGTAGTTCCAGCAAAAACAAGACTGCACTAACGCCATTGAAAACATTTTATTATTACTTTGAAACATGTGTTGTATTACTGTAAGATACCAGCAAAAACTGACTTCTTATACCCATGCTAGTCAACATATTCTATTACTGCAATATGCCCTGTAGTTCAAACACATTCACTGAAAAAATTGTAATGTTATAACCAATATTGAGTGAAATTGAAGTATCTGAAGTGGACTTCAATTCGAATTTAAGGAAAAATTAGATTCACCACAAAGCCGAATCTCCTTTTGCTTCATCGTAACAAATCAATTTTTCCTACTATTCATCTACTTGATCGCGGAGAGACAATCCACTCCCAACTTGATAGAAGAAAGCCTGCCAAAGGTGAGCATAATGATGTCACCACATGATCTTGCTGGGCACGTGCCCTGCGTGATCGCATGGTGGTCACACTTGAAATGCTCCCACTCTCACCCCTCCCATCATATGCATAAATGAGGTGTTGCCATGCCATGTAAAACTTGATCAGCCTGGGCAAGAGTAGCCACACAGCCAACCAGTTGCTGAAGTAAATCAAGCAGCACATATCCTGCTAGCTGTTTTCCCGCCAACTACAACTGGGCAAGGTGGTCAGCAACAATGGCAGGAACATACTGTAGTGGGTGAAATAACACATGCTATTTGCATAATGTACATAATAAATTTAGTAGCGCCTTCTGAAGAAGTACAGTGGCTTGCAGAGGGTGCTGGCCATGTCCAGGATACTGTCCTCACATTTCACTCATTTTTATGTGGTAAGGAACTCCCTTCTGGACATGCAGCAACGGTCTGTGATTGCACTTAAACTGCAACGTTCCAACTTGCTGGAATACACCTTGCATATGCTATAGCTTCTGTACGAGCAGCATAAAGTGGTAGATAATTTATTCATGCTCCAGACCTTCTCAGCAGGGAGCATGTGTTGTTTTGAGGTCAGGCAAAGAAGCGCATCAGAGATGCTTGTTGTGTGATCACGCCTTTCGAAGAGGCCACCAGATTTGTCAGGGACAATGGCAGCATGTATGATGTCCTTCCCTTATTTATCTTAGAGCAGACACTCATAAGTGATAAGGGACAGCAGACGAAGAACACATTTAGCCGGCTTCCCTGTAGATGTTGGGTACCATCACAGAGTAAGTCTCATGGAAGACTAAGTGGGGGATGAGGAGTTACCATTAGAGTAGGAGCCAAGGGGAGAAAAGTCGCTTGGGCAGGAGGATGAGACTGCTGCTGATGATGATGATGACACTTGCCATGTTGATGGTCATCTCCATTGGGGAAGAACTGAGTCCTCTGGCACGCTGGTGAGAATGGTAAGCTATATGCTACTGTAGCTTACTTATGTAAAGACAAGTCCATCTTTACTAGAGTTGAGCGAATTGAAGCCAAACAAATGGACTTTGATCCGAATTTCAGGAAAAATTTGATTTGCCATGAAGCCGAATTTCCTTGCACTTCATAGTATTGAATCTATTTGTCCAGAAATGGCAGCAATTTGCTTGCAGTGAGACAGTCAGCCGACTTGATTGAAGATAATGTGTGAAATCTCCAGCACAAGCATTTTTTTTCCCGGATTAACCCCTGAAAGCCTCAGCAT
This sequence comes from Rhinella marina, assembly GCA_900303285.1. Lineage (NCBI taxonomy): Eukaryota > Metazoa > Chordata > Amphibia > Anura > Bufonidae > Rhinella > Rhinella marina. The sequence continues at coordinate 7,932 of ONZH01014031.1, read as the reverse complement.
CAGATGAAGCAATCAGCAATGAATGCAGCATTTGAGGGGCTAAATGATGGGGGTAGCGTGATCGCCATTCCCCATCATTGCACCCATACATACAAAGAATTCAGCTACGCGACAAATGCTTTGGAGAAGACCAGATATATGACATCCATTGATTCGCCACGGTCAAGTCTAGAACTTACCTCCTCATAGAAACTGATTAAATTGGTTTGACATGACCGATCCCTCATGAAGCCATGCTGATATGGAGTTATTTGCCTATTTTCATTGAGGTACTCCAAGATAGCATCTCTTAGAAAACCTACAAACAGTTTACCCACGACAGATGTTAAACTTACCGGCCTATAGTTCCCGGGCTCTGTTTTTGGACCCTTTTTGAATATTGGCACCATGTTTGCTATGCGCCAATTCTGTGGAACACTCCCTGTCAGTATAGAGTGCTTAAATATCAGAAATAAGGGTCTGGCTATGGCATTACTTAATTCTCTTAGGATACGGGGGTGTATGCCATCCGGTCCAGGCGATTTGTCTATTTTGATCTTTTTAAGACGTCGCTATACTTCTTCCTGGGTCAAACAGGGCACTTTTAAAGGGGAATTTACTTTTATATTCTGCATTTTATCTGACAGTTTATTTTCCTCAGTGAATACAGTGAAGAAAAAAAATTTAGTAGCTTTGCTTTCTCATCATCGCTCTCTGCAACTCCCCCCTCATTACTCTGTAAGGGGCTGATGCCTTCAGGTTTATACTTTTTACCATTTATATAATTAAAGAACATTTTAGGGTTAGTTTTACTCTCTTTGGCAATTAATCTCTCGGTCTCTAGTTTGGCTGCTTTTATTTGTATTTTACATATTCTATTTTTTTCCTTATAGTTTTTCAATGCCTCCTTGCCACCCTCCTGTTTTAGTGATTTAAATGCTTTCTTTTTGTCATTTATTGCTTTCTTTACAGTTCTATTTATCCACATTGTTTTTTTTCTTGTTCCTTAACCTTTTATTCACATAAGGTATGTACCTCTCACAATTAGATATTAGGATGCTTTTAAAAATCTCCCATTTTGTGGCTGTATTTGTATTTTTGAGGAGTTTGTCCCAGTTAGTTAGGACAAATTTTTGAGGAGTTTGTCCCAGTTAGTTAGGCCTCTGTTAGTTGGCTAAATTTAGCTTTTTTGAAGTTTGGTATTTTTGTTCCTCCTTGAAGAAACACTTTCTTTTGAATGACAATTGGAAGGTTATTATATTATGGTCACTATTTCCCAGGTGTCCCCCAACCTGCACATCTGTTGTACTGTCAGGTCTATTGGTTAATACTAAGTCCAGTATGGCCGTCCCTCTAGTCGGGTCCTGAACCAGTTGGGAAAGGTAATTGTCTTTGGTTATTGCCAAGAACCTGTTTATCCTTTATGAGATATACAGGTTTCAGTTTCCCAGTCTATATCTGGGTAGTTGAAGTCCCCCATAGTAACGACCTCATTATGATTTGCTTCCTCGTCAATTTAGTTTAGAAGTAGATTTTCTGTGGACTCTGGTATATTGGGTGGTTTATAATAAACTCCCAGTGAAAACACCAATGCTGGCGCATTAACCCAGCATTGAGTAATACACTTACAGCCAATGCATTACAATACAAAAGTATTGTACTGCATTGTAAAGGGGATCAGACCCCCAAAAGTTAAATATAGTTTAAAAAAAAAGTTAAAAAATAAAGTTTCCTAAAAAAATAATAAAAGTTTCAAGTAAAAAAAAAACGCCATTTTCCAAAAAAAAGCTAAAAAAAATTGTAAAAGGTAAAAAAAGAAAGATTTTTTTCTTTAGATATTGCCACGTCCGTATCGACCGGCTCTATAAAAATACCACCCCGCCAGGTGAACGCAGTAAGAAAAAACAAAAAAAGTGCCCAGACATTTTTTGGTCACCTTCCCTTACAAAAAGTGTAATAGCAGGCAATCAAAAAGGCGTATTTATCCCAAAATGGTACTAATCAAACCGTCATCTTGTCCCTCAAAAATGATACCCTACCTGAGACAATTGCCCAAAAAATAAAAAAAATATGGCTCTCTGAAAATGGCAACACAAAAAAAAGATTTTATTCTGTTCAAAAATAAATCTAATGTGTAAAACTTTCCAAAAATAAAAAAGTTAGACATGTTGGGTACCGCCACGTACATAACAACTTGCTCTATAACAATATTACATGAGATGGCCCCCAGGCGAATGCTGCAAAAAATAAAAAATAAAAACTATGCCAAAACAACCATTTTTTCCCCTCTTGCCATACAAAAAGTGTAATAGCAGGCGATCAAAAAGGCGTATTTATCCCAAAATGGTACTAATCAAACCGTCATCTTGTCCCGCAAAATGATACCCTACCTGAGACAATCGCCTGAAAAATAAAAAAAATATGGCTCTCTGAAAATGGCAACACAAAAAAAAGATTTTATTCTGTTCAAAAAAAATCTAATGTGTAAAACTTTCCAAAAATAAAAAAGTTAGACATATTGGGTACCGCCACGTCCATAACAACCTGCTCTATAACAGCATTACATGAGATAGCCCCCCAGGTGAATGTTGTAAAAAAATGTAAAAAAAACCATGCCAAAACAGCTATTTTTTCACCTTGACTCACAAAAAGTGTAATACCAAGCGATCAAAAAGTCTTATGTACACCAAAATGGTACCAATCAAACCGTCATCTCGTCCCGCAAAAAATGAGCCCCCACATAAAACAATAACTCGAAGAAATAAAAATCAATGTCTCCCGCAAACCAATCCATCAAAATCTGTGTTGTAAAATCCATATGGCGCTCCTTCTGTTTTGAGTCCTGCCATGTGCCCCCACAGCAGTTTTACCACCACACATGGGGTGTTTCCGTATTCAGGAGAAAATGAGTAACAAATTATGGGGTGCTTTTCTCCTGTTACCCCTTGTGAAAATGAAAAATTTGGGGCTAAAGCAACATTTTATTGGAAGAAATGAAACTTTTCATTTTCACAGCCAAGTGTTTCCAAATTCCGTAAAACGCTTAGGGGTTTAAAGTGGCCAGTACCCCCCTTAATATATTTGTTGAAGGGTGTAGTTTCCAAAATGGGGTCACTCTTTGAGGGTTTCCACTGTAGGGGTACGTCGGGGTCTCTCAATTACAAAATGGTGCCTAAAAAACTATTCTAGCAATATCTGCCTCCAAAATCCGTATGGCGCTCCTTTCCTTCTGACCACTGCCACAAACCCATAGAGATGTTTACCACCATATATGGGGTATTTCTGTAAACTGCAGAATCATAGTAATATATATTGAGGTTTAGTTTGCTGTTAACCCTTGGTGTGTTGCAAGAAAAAAATTATTAACATGAATAATCTACCAAAAAAGTTAAATTTTGAAATTTCACCTCCATTTTCCTTTAATTCTTGTGGAACACCTCAAGGGTTAATAAAGTTTGTAACATCAGTTTTTCATAACTTGAGGGGTGTAGTTTCTAAAATGGGTTAATTTATGGGGGCGTTCCATTAGGTAAGCCTCACAAAATCACTTTATAACTGAATTGGTGCTCAAAAATATGGTTTGAGAAATTTTGTTGAAAATTTGAAAAATTGCTTCTAAACTTCTAAGCCCTCTAACGTCCTAAAAAAATAAAATGACATTTACAAAATGATGCCAACATAAAGTAGACATATGAGGAATGTAAAGTAATAACTATTTTTGGAGGTATTACTATGTATTTTAAAAGTAGAGAAATTGACATTTGGAAATTTGCTAATTTTTCAAAATTTTTGGTAAATTTGGGATTTTTTCATAAATAAGGGTAAAATATATTGACTCAAATTTATGACTGTCATGAAGTACAATGTGTCACGAGAAAACAGTCTCAGAATGGCCTAGATAAGCGTTCTAAAGTTATTACCACATAAAGTGACACATGTCAGATTTGCAAAAATCGGCCTGGGATTTAAGGTGAAAAGTGGCTCAGTACTGAAAGGGTTATGTGGACAGGTCACTGTCCCCACAACATCAACATACTTCTCTTCCGTGTTGTTATTCACAAGCAAGGTGCACAAGGCTGAAATGAGAATGCAGACAGGTAAACAGTATATGCATTATACTAATGATTGTCTCTATAAAATAGGTCTAATTATAAAACACAGGGTATTGTACAGAGTCTGAAGTCTGTAGGATTTTCATGAGATGATTGTGACTGTTTATTTGCCCTTAGATGCCCTAGAAAGCTTTCAGATATATTATGCATACAGTATGTCTATTACAGAGGTCTGTAATATGTGGTCTGTAAAATGTGTCTCTAATTCCCAATATATCCATTTACTCAGTAGGAGATGCAGACTAATGTAATCTACTCAGTCAACATACTTGTTGTGTTTTATGTCACACTGAAATTCCATATGATGTACATCTAAGAAAAGAAATATATGTGTGACAGCTTCTTATGCATATGCTTCAATAGCAGATGTAATTCTTTATCAGCTTTGTATTCCAAGCTAAACCAATTATAGACATATGATATTATGTATTATTTTTAGGTACAATTTTACTGCAGGGGCAACTCACAACTCATCATGATATTACAGGTTTTTCCTCTTGGACTACTGATAAGTATTTAATAATGCATGTAACTTAGCAGTCTATAGAGCCGTACTGTACCTCTATATAAGGTATTTTTATCAATACAATAAAAAATGTACCATGCTCCACTGGGTGCCTTTTAATGACAATATTCTACCACGAGAGTCCATAGCGAACATGTGCAAAATACGCCAATAAAACTTTACTGGCGTATTTTGAACGTTTGCTATGGACTCTTGGTAATAAAAGAATTCCTGTGGATATACTGCCGACAATTTCGTTGTGGATACTATACTGGTGACCTACTAGGATCGGTGGTCAAGGACTGGCTGTTGCATCACATAGATTGTCTATAAGGTACCTTGGTGCTGTTCTCAACTGTGTTGTTACTATATGGCTCTGCAATGGTCCTTCTGAATTATATAAAATATGCATATAGAAGAGCTAACATATTGTATGACTGCATATGGGTTTTTTTTTTCGTATTCAGGTGAAAATGGGTAACAAATTGTTGGGTGTTTGGGTGTTAACAGCCAAGGGTTTCTAATTGAAATGCCTGTTGGGCCAAGCTGCTCACTACATCCCTTTAACCCTGTTTTGCGCTCCACTGCCTTCTCAGAGCCATAACTTTTTTCATTTTTCTGTTCACATAGCTGTATGAGGGCTTCTTTTTTTGCGGGACAAGTTGTACTTTCCAACGTCACAATTTAATATTGCATATGAGGTAGTGGGAAGCGGGAAAACAATTCCAAATGGGGTGAAATTGCAAAGAAAAAGCAATTCTGCCACAGTTTTACGGGTTTTTTATTTACAACGCTCGATGTGCAATAAAACTGTCCAGTCTCTTTCATTCTACAGGTCTGTATGAATCCGGCAATATCTTATATGTATACTTTTTCTTGTGTTTTGATACTGATAAAATAATTATAAAGTTGGAAAATATGTATATATTTTTCATCGACATATTTTGACCCCTATAACTTTTTGGTATTTATGTGTACGGAGCAGTAATATCATTGATACCATTCTGGGATGTGTATGACTTTTTAATCACTTTTTTTTTTTTTTAGACGCTTTTTTCTGTTTCACTGTAAAATGTTTATATTTTTGTACTATGGGCATTTTCACACATGGCAATACCCATGATGTGTATTTTTTATTTTTTTGTTCTTTTATTTTTATTTTGGGGAAAGGGGGCTGATTTGAGTTTTTATGTTTTTTTTATTTTTTTATTTTTAAAAACTTTATTTATTTAATTATTTTACCCTTTTTTGTAGTTCCCATAGGGAACTATAACAAGCAATCATTAGATTGCTATTCTTTTTGCTGCACTTGCATTGGAGCCTATGAGAAATGTTCTAGTTTCCTATGGAGCCCTATTACAGGCAAGGGCTCCATAGGAAATACTATGCAGCAGCCTCCTGTCATTCACAAAGAGTAGTTTCCAAAATGAGGTCACATTTGGGGGTTTCCACTATAGTGGAACCTCAGAGTCTGTAGAAATGCAGCACAATGCCTGAATATTATTCCAGTGAAATCTATGCACCTTTTTATAGAACAGCTAAATTAGAACCTTCTAGTGGGAGGGGTGGAGTGGGGTGATAATACAATGTTGCTATTCATGTCTGTAATAGACTTATATAAGAGCTATAATTAGGGATGAGCGAACCGAACCGTAATGAACCAGATTCGTTACGAACTTTGCCAAAAGTTCGGTTCGTCACCGAACCGAACTTTGAAAAAGTTCATAACGAATCTGGTTAAGAAAAAAACCACGATGCAAAACTGTACTTTTTTCACAGAATAGACCAGGATACAAGGGATTATTACTCCTATAATCCCTTGTATCCTGGTTTTCTGTGAAAAACAAGATGTGTGACGTCACCCCACAGCCCCTGAAGTGCCTGAGCGCGCCGACATCTTGTCAGTGCGTCGCCAGACATCAGAGAGAGAGGAGCTTAGTATTAGATAGAGAGAGAAAAGATATAGATAGATAGATAGCCAAATAACTAGATAGATACAGGGAGAGATAGAGAAGGAATAGAAAGGGTTAGTGAGAGAAGCAGGAGAGAGGAAGAGAAAACTAGATATAGAAGATAAGGTGATAGATAGGGAAAGAGGCTGAGAAATCAAGAGATAGGTAGAGATAGGGAGAGATAGGCATCTAAATAAAAAAATTGTGAGATCTAGGGAGAGATAGGGAGATAAAAAAAGAATTAGGGAGAGAAAAGTGAGAAAAGAGTCAGGACAGGTAGCATTCCTGTCCCGTAACCGATAGTACACGCTACACGTTGCTGCTCTGCTGGGTGCCGTCAACCCCGTTTAGCCGCAACAAACAAAGTTAAAAAAAAAAGTAAAAAAAAAGTTTAAAAAAAAAGTTTAAAAAAAATTTAAAAAAGTTATAAAAAAAAATAAATAAAGTTTAAAAAAGTATAAAAAAAATACATAATTTCATTTTCCCCCACCCAAATAAAAATATGTCCAAGAGTCCTACTTCCAGCACTTCCCAGGCAAGGAGTGCAACAGCAGGCAGTGAGGGTAGGAGAAGTGGCAGCACCAGGCCCGGTGGCAGCCGGGGTAACAGGCGTGGCAGCAGGGTGCAGCTACCCCTGACGCCCACTGGTCATGTAAGAACCACCCAGCCAGCGGTTCTAGATTGGCTTACCCAATCCTCCAGTTCCACCGCCCAAAGCTCCCAAATGAGGAGTCAAGCATCGGCTGGATCATCCGACACCACCCTTACATGGGACGGTCAGCGAGAGTCCTCTGCCCCGTCCCCTGTTATTAGAATGCCACTCACCTTTGGGGCACCTTCTGCCAGGGAACTCTTGGCAAACCTTGATCTGCCCTTGGAGTCTCTACCACTTTTTAGTGATGAGGAGGAGGAAGTCCACCAAAGTCAGTGGGTGGAACGTACTGAGACTCCAGAGGAGGTGTTGGCTGTAAGCAGTCAACAGAGCCAGGGAGGGGCATCCAGTGCCACACCTGATATCCTGTCCCAGCCACCGGAGGAAAGTAGCAGTGCTGAGTTTAATGATGATGTCGCTGATTGGACGTGGCGCCCTCAAGAAGCATTATCCTCGGCATCATCAGGGGAGGAAATAGAGGTGCCACAGACGCAGCAACATCCCACTGTTGCAAGGAACCGAGGCAAAAGAGGGAGGGGTAGAAGACGAAGCTACCAGGCAGAGAATCACCCGCTCAAGCCTTGGGTCCTGAGAGGGCACCCTCAGGCAGCGAATGGCAGTCAACGCCCAGCAAGGCACCCCCCGTGGCTGGTCAGCAACACCACGGTCCCTCTGTCGATCTGGCAGTTCTTCCGCCTTGGGAAAGATAAGCACGCTTTGTGCTGCTGTGCA
>ONZH01014030.1:0-20497 GCA_900303285.1 Rhinella marina | reverse complement strand
TGTGAATTGAATGTTCAACCACTCCTGAGCTCTTAATATTAGACCTCGTGTACAAAGTACGGCGGCGGCCTCAGGGAAGCGCACGGCGTCACAGCAACCAATGACGCTGTGCGCTCCCGTCCTCTGGGGCAGCACAGGCCGGGCTTTCGGGCCGTGAAAGTACGGTCGTCTGTATGTATGGGGCCTAACTCAAAAAGATTTTTACAATACTGTAAATCTCCCTGTGAATTTGATTGAGGAATTTAAGGGCTGGTTCACACATGGTGGAAATGCTGCAGATTTTCCATGCAGATTTGTCTGTCCAGAATTTCTACTGCTGGGTTACCACAGCAGAATTTGGATATGACCACACAGCGCTTTTGTGACGCAGCTAGGGACCGGCCTGCTCTACAGGCCACAGGGGGCTCTAATTAAACTGATGGGTCTGCGCTATTTATTCAAGGGTACGTAGTTTTGAAAATGATCAGTGGCCTTTACCAATGCAGAACGACTAAACAGTGAGATCTAATTAGTATAATTAGCCCCCACTGCAGCCTCATATGGCCTCACGGTACCTGACCGCAGCGTGGCCACGTCACAACTGCATTTGATGCAGATTTTGCTGCAGATCGGCAGCAGATTTGCAAAGGATCTGCAGTGGATTTGATGCATTGCAAAGGGTGAAATACACATGGACGTGTAAATCCAGAGCATACATTGACATGCTACTGATTTAAAATCGGCACCAAAGTTTAACTTATGCTATAGGGTTTTTTGCAATATGTGGATGTGACTTCTTAAAATCTCCTCCACATTACTGGTACTGTAAAGCACTGCAGAACTGCTGCATGCAATTTTGCTGTGTCAAACCCACAGCGTATCCTTCCTGCGTGAACAAGGCCTGCGGGGTATGACACAGGGATTCAACCTCCGGCACTCCAGCCATTCGAAAACTACAACTCCCAGAATCCTCCTTTCACTTCTATAGGAGTTACAAGAACAGCCGAGTGCGTGTGCATGCTGGGAGTTGTCATTTCACAGCAGCTGGAGTGCCGAAGGTTGCTGATCCCTGTTCTAGAGCAAAAAATGGTATATAAGATATCAAATGAAACAGATCAACCTGTCAATATACAGTAAGGTCTCAGCTCCTGTCACCCTCCTCATGACGAGGTAATCCAGTAAAAAATCTGTATACGGCACCAGGGGCGGATTGGCCATAGAACTTACAGGGAAATTTCCCGGTGGGCCGATGCCCAGGGGGCCGCCTGAGCCCCCCTAACAGCCGGCCAGTGGAAGTTTTTAGGGATGTATTTTGTGATGGACTGTGGTATTTGGCTCTGTTGGGGTGGTATAATGTGCCACAATATGGTATTGCTGGCCCTGCCTTCCATCAATTTGGATCCGACTACAAAACAGGACCACTTTTAGTATTTTTTCCAGGGCCACTTTAAGTTCCCAGTCCGCCCCTGTACGGCACTCATCCAAGAAGTGCAATAAAATCAATGATGTCTATCTGATCAGGTTAAAATAGTACAAAAAACACAACCTAAAAAATCCAAACGCATTTCAAACCCTCATTGTGGTGTTTTGTCACAACCCATGCTTAGCCCATAGCCCATTTTAACTTGAATGAAATAAAAAAAATCATTTTGTTCAATTTTTTGGATATAACTTACCAGTATACAGCATTTGCATTGATTTTCTCGCAGTCACTGCTTTATTATATAAGCTGAGGAGCTGGCGCCAGGAAGCTGAAAGTTGACGAGCGACGATTCCCAGTTTCACCTGTGGCTTTTCTCTGCTCATTATCATTATAATTTACATTGTAGTATATACGGAAATGTTAATCAGAAAGTAATTTCCTTTGTGGCCGATACAAGTGTTATTATCCCTCTGTAGAGGATGCCAGAATCGCTTACATTATATGCCAGCCTACATTTATCTAATGATATAGAATATTGCTCTCCAAACGAAAGAATACAGTAAGTAGATTTTCATTCGTTGGTTTTTAAGTGTGTTCATACTGCTATATAGTTTTAATGGGTATCCAGGTAGCAGTACCTTCTGTACATGAACAATGTGGCACATCCCATGGCAGTACATATGATTATGTAATATGGCACAGCTACTGTTCTCTAGATTATTGTTTTTGCTTTTTAATAAGTACTCACATTGGAGGGGAATGAATCAAAGACGGGTGTTTTTTATATCCCCTGCTCCCCCAGAGGATGAACTTAATTTATGGCAAGGCAATACACTGCAATTCTAATTCTCTGCAGTGTGAGGGAGAAGAGATCTGAAGATCGCATATTCAAGCCCCCTAGAGGGGCATAAATATAAAAATTCAAATCACCACACACTCCCCATAAACTATCAATAAAAAAATAAAGATCATTCTCACCGCCACGTCCAAATCGCCCCTACTATTACAACATAAATGCATTTATCCCTTATGGTGAATGCTGTAATAGAAAGAAAATTAAAATGGCTAATTTGCCATTTTTTCGTTGCTTTACCTCCCCAGAAAAAAGACATACACATCCCAAAATGGTATCAATAAAAAAAATACTACCCCACAAAAATGAGCCCTTACAAAGCTTCATAGACATACATATTAAAAAAGTTATGCTGTCAAAATAGAGCAATGCAAAGCAAAACATTTTTCTTTCAAAGTTTTTTTAAAGTATTAAAACCAAGAAAAATGATACACGTGGTATCGCTGTAATTGTACTGACCCAGGTGATGAAGGGAAGTAAAAATAAAATTCCATAAAACAAAAAAAAGCCAATTTCAAACCATTTGGATTTATTTTCCAGCTTTTCACTAAAGTGGCATTCAACATTCAATGATGACACGAGAAATTGCAACTTGTCCTGCAAAGAACGAGCTCTCATACAGCTATGTGAACAGAAAAATAAAAAAGTTATGGCTCCAGGAAGTAAAAAATAAAAACGCAAAAAAAGAAAATCTCAGGTTCCGATATAGTGCAGAAAAGGTGACTATTGAAGAATAATGTAGAGCTCTTGTGTAAACCTTGTGTATGTATGTTTTAACATACTGTATGTGTTTTTAATGTGTTTTTGATAAACCATTTATGGGTTGTCTGGCATGTTGGCTCCTTCCTCCCCTCTAATATGCTTCCCCTAATGCAGCCTTCATTTCCCATTATGCCTCTGGTTCTTTAGATGAGTTAAAAGGAAACTGTTTTTGGCGCAAACATATATATATATATGTGTTGTTTTATGTCTGTAACCTGAAGAAGGGGCCCTTGGTAGCCCTGAAACGCGTTGTGTTTATTCCTATGAATATACCAGACTAAATAATAATAATAATAAAGAACAAGAAACAACTATTTGTCTAGCATTTGAAGATCCACACCAAGGGTATGTTTGCGCCAAAAACAGTTTCCTTTTAACTCATCTACTACTCTTCGGTGGGACTGGGTGTCCCGATTCCAAAGATCTACAAACTGTGGCTGCACTATCCGGATTCCATGCGACTATAATACTACGCAATTTCCTGTGTTGTGCCTAATGCACAACCGATCAAGGTGAGCCTCCAACTTTAATGTGTTGTTGTCTCTGTTTGTGAACATACTTCACGATTGTGCGCTTTTTTTTGTCTTTCTGTTCCTCCCTCCATTCGAGCAAGGTCTTAAGACGTCACCCACTGCAATCTATTTACTCTGGTTTTCACCAGAAATTTAAAAGCAGCACATCGTTTGGATATACTTACCCTTTTTTTCTTGGAAGATAACTGTTGATATACCTTTTGGATTCAATATGGATTATACATTAAACAGATTGGAACAACGGGAACGTCTGGTGAATCAATTCACCAAAAAGGCAGTAAGAGAAGAACCCCGTGATTTTGAAATCTCTCTTCAAGGAAATGCAAGTATAAACGAAAAATCATTATTGAACTTATTTAACAACTTGGAAAAACTTATAGAAGATGAAATTCATCATCATTTAGACGCTACTTTTTTGGACATTTACCTCCAGGAAGATGTTGTCCCACGTGGTCTACGATTACGTTTTGACAATGCCTTCAAGGAGGATGATAATTTTTGTAAGGAATGGGATGTTTATTTATTAAGCTGTGCAAAGGGCCTCATCACCAGGCTAATTGAGAAGAGGAGAGCGCTCTTTCAAGAAAAGAGCGATCTCATCTTCAAATGCCATAATGACCTCAAGAAATATCAATCCCATCCGGCCTTTATGAGGTTTGACAGATTGATTACCTCTAGGATTTTGACCTATGAAAAGGGAATCCTAGATAAAAAAAGCAAAAAGCTAATAAGGGACAGAAATGATTTCGCCACTAATAATATCAAATATTGGTTAAAAAACAAAAATAAAAATAACATGATTCCTACAAAAATAGGTGCAAATAATAACCAACTAGAAGAGTCTAGGAGCAACACCCATCCTTATAATACTAGAACACATGTTCAAAAACCCTTTGATAGATCTACCTTGACACACCAGAAAGGCCAATCATACATCAATAGCAACAGAAAATTGAACCATTATGGTCCACGCAAACACCAACCACCTTATCAACCCTATAAACAAAAACATACCACCAGCATCCCTACAGTTCAAAAGTCCGACATCAGACCCCTCTCTAATAGTAACCCTGTATGTACATCTCCATTGCCAATTCATTCTAATACGAACTCATCTACATCTGAGTTCCATACGCCCCAATCTAGTATAGTGGAAAGACGTCGCTCTACCTTTTCCACACAAATACCACCGGGTGACGATCCACTGACTTTGCCGTTTGGAGATGACATTACTAACAATTGTGGTCCACTCAATTTACCACCAACTCAGTTCACTACGCATTCAGTTAGTTTATCCCCCTCCACCGATCCCTTTTCCTCCTCTGATACCGCCCTCTCAGATCTGGAAGCAGACTCATTAATAACAATACATGAGAGTACACCACCTGTGGGAACCAATACCCCCTCAAATACATCCAGACTAGTGGAATCATCATGTTCCACCAGTCCATCCAATAATTCTGTCATTTCCAACTTGACACAAATTGGTCATCCATCCCAGGATCTTTCCAACATTGGTCCCTCCACATCTATGTCATTTTTAACACTCCCCCAAGCTATTACCACTAAAGCAGTTTATTCTACATTAATGAGTCAAAATACTGTTGCTATTACGGATTTTTTTCATCCGGTAGGCCGAAAACCCACCAAAAGAAAACAAGAAGGGGATGCAGAGGGGGGACAAACAACAAAAAAGAAAATGCAAGAGGCCAAAACGTAGTTGACCTCACCCCCTCTATACAAGATCTGGGCATATTTAATCTATCCAGTTATAAATTGTCCAACAAAGAAATTTCTGTTCTGTCTAAAGGTTTGTCCTTTTGCCCCACTGGCCAGTTTGATGAATTCACCCTGTTTTTAGACTTAAATAAATACGTTAAAAAGCTAACCTTGAAAAGGCATTTTGAAATACTTAAAAACAAACAAGTAATGCTAAACACTAAAGAATCTGAACCTTCTAATGAAAATAATGAAAACACTGGGGTAACCATCCCGTCGGGTTTGAAACCATCATCCACCTTCTACCCCACCCACCATAGGGGTAGTTATCTCGAAACTTTTTATGCGGTAATTTCAGAGAAGTTCAGGAGTATTAATCAAACATCCTCTAATAGATCGATTCATTACCCCGATAAGATATCCACTCACGCTAAGCCTAATTTAAGACCTTCAGAGAAAAAAGAGTTACAAAAATTGAAATCCAATCCAGATATTATTATCAGAAGCGCAGACAAGGGTGGGGGCGTTGTTATTCAGAATAGGGCTGATTACACAAAAGAAGCGTACCACATCCTGTCTGATAAAAATTATTATCTAGAATTAATCGAAGATCCTTCTAAACAAGATAGAATAGAACTAGTCGAACTAGTTTCATCAGCTGGTTTCTTTTTAGATAAAAAAGAGAAAGAGTATATCTTGGTTAAAGATGCGACCCTGGCCACCTTTTATCACCTCCCTAAAATCCACAAGGATCAAAAAAAAACCCTGGTCGGCCAATTATTTCTGGTGTAAACTCCCTTACCAGGAATCTATCGCATTATATAGATGTTTTTTTACAGAGATATGTATCTGTTTTAGCTTCTTATTTAAGAGACTCCTCTTCTCTCATCACTTACTTACAAGATATCCCCTGGAAACCAAACTATATGTGGCTCACTTTAGATGTGACGGCACTATATTCCAATATTATGCATGATTTAGGCATCAAGTGTACTACACTTGCTTTGGAAAAAGACACTTCAATGACTTTCATACAAAAGGATTTTATCGTTAGGGGGATCCATTTTATTCTGACACACAACACTTTTGGTTTTGAGGGAAAAATATTTAAACAGATCCGCGGAACCGCGATGGGGACACGTTTCGCACCTAGTTTCGCGAACCTGTTTATGGGTGTTTTTGAACAAGACTTCATTTATGAGTCAGATTTTTGGAGCAACCATGTTGTGTTTTACAAGAGGTATATAGATGACTTGATTTTTATTTGGGAAGGGGATACATCATCTATTGAAAATTTTATCAAACATCTCAATACTAATGATTGGGGTATCTCCTTCACTGGCTCCTATAATAAGTCTAAGGTGGAGTTTCTTGACCTAGAGATTTCAATACAAGGAGAGGCCATTGCTACCCGTACTTTTTTCAAAAAGGTGGATAGCAACAGCTATCTGGATTTTAAAAGTAACCACTATAGTAAATGGAAAAGGAACATCCCCTTCAGTCAATTTCGACGGATTAGGCGCAACTGTAGTTCTGACGAGGAATTCCGAAACCAATGCGAGATTATAGCGACAAGGTTCCGCCAAAAAGGTTATCCCGAAAAGCTAATAAATGGGGCAAGATTACGGGTATCTGAATTGACACAGGAAGAGTGTCTACTTCCAAAGAGTAAAAATCCCTGTAGAACCAGTGGTAAAAAAGAGAACCAATTTAGTTTTAATTTTATTACAACATATAACCAAAATTTTAAAATGATCAAACAAATCCTGAGTGACTACTGGTATATCTTAGAGAGAGATCCGATCCTCAGTAAGATCATCCCTACTACACCAGCACTAACGTATAGAAGAGCCAGTACTCTGAAGAATATTCTTGCACCAAGCAAATTAAGAGATGAGAAAAAAATTATTCCAAACACTAGGAAGAGTACATTGAATGGAAGCGAAAAATGCGGACATCCTAGATGTTTGTGCTGTGTCATGATACGCTCTACCAAAGTGTTCTGTAGTAATTATAACAAGGAAATCTTCCAGATTATGACAAATCTGGACTGTAACTCCACTTATGTAATCTATGTCCTTGAATGTCCGTGTCGATTGCAATATGTGGGACGTACAATACAGACTTTGAAAAATAGGCTTAACAAGCATCGGTCTAACATCCGAAAAAAATACCTTAAACATAGCGTTTCACGACACGCTACTGAGTACCACGAAGCCAGTCCTAGGGGTTTTGAGATCACCCCAATCGAGCAAATCCCTCCACACGAAAGGCATAATATCCAGTACATAAGACGTAGGGAAATGTACTGGATATACAAACTTAATAGCCTTAATCCGCACGGCCTCAATGAGGCCTTTGAAATTAACCTTTGACTTTTTAGTCCTTATACAATTAGATTTTATATCTATATTGATAGTATTTTACTGTATACTCATATGTTATTGTTTTTATACATGTGCTATTTTATTCAATTTAGTATCTGTTTTTAAGTATGCTCCTTGACTTTTTTTTTTTTTTTTTTATATATCTTGGTTATTTTTGATCACTACCTGGTTTCCTTGATCATGTGATTTCTTCACATGATCATGTAATTTTTTATTTTGGTATTCCTTACTTCCAATTTCAATATAACTATATCATAATTAGCTACATTTATAGACAATAGTCTTGATACCAGGAGCCAATGGTCCTCTATGAGAACCTCTCTGTATGCCCCCTTTCCTGGTGTCCAGTCTTCTATATCATGTGACCGACTTGATCCGATCATGTGACCATCCGTTGGTATCGGACACATTGGAGATGAGCACTCCCGTCTTTTGCGTTCTAGCTGTTGAGCGCCCAAACCGGAAGTATGCTCTAGTGTCGGATCATATGCTACCTATCTTTTATGTAATTCCATATAGGCACCCAATTGATGGACCCTCTGCCTATTCCTTATTCCCAATAACTTCTCCGATCACGTGACCACGCCCTTTGCTACGACCAGGTGAGGTGTATTTTTGGTGATTGCGTTCCAATCTGGAGCGCATAGCTGGATACACTGTTAGCTGTCGGGTCATGTGACTTGTCCCGATCATGTGATCTCGCTTTTGACCGAGATATTTTTTTCTGGATATATTGCTATCGGCTGGGTAATGTGATCCCGTCACTAATGTCCACTCACTGCAAATGTGGAACTTATATGTTTTATTATATATATTATACTAGTGTTTTTTAGTTCACTAATATGAATGTCATTTGTATAAGCCCCGCCCACTAGTAACCCCGCCCACTCACGCGGTTTTTGGCGGTCTTTTGAAGGTTTGTGTTTTATATAAATACATGTGTTTGTATATGTGTTGTTTTATGTCTGTAACCTGAAGAAGGGGCCCTTGGTAGCCCTGAAACGCGTTGTGTTTATTCCTATGAATATACCAGACTAAATAATAATAATAATAAAGAACAAGAAACAACTATTTGTCTAGCATTTGAAGATCCACACCAAGGGTATGTTTGCGCCAAAAACAGTTTCCTTTTAACTCATCTACTACTCTTCGGTGGGACTGGGTGTCCCGATTCCAAAGATCTACAAACTGTGGCTGCACTATCCGGATTCCATGCGACTATAATACTACGCAATTTCCAGTGTTGTGCCTAATGCACAACCGATCAAGGTGAGCCTCCAACTTTAATGTGTTGTTGTCTCTGTTTGTGAACATACTTCACGATTGTGCGCTTTTTTTTTTTTGTCTTTCTGTTCCTCCCTCCATTCGAGCAAGGTCTTAAGACGTCACCCACTGCAATCTGGTTCTTTAGAGGCAGAGGGGTTGGAGTTCCATCACACTGCCCTTCCCTTCATCCGAGTCCTATCTAACAGCAGAACATGGTAGATCAGTGACATAGAGTTTCTGTCCCCTTACTCACATGGCACAGTCTCAGTGCATATAACGTGATGCAGCTTCAGCCTGTCTTCCCTGTCCCCTGCTTGTGATAGTTTTTCCCCTGTCAGTTGTTACAAGAAGGAGGGAGGGGAGAGCAGAGTGAAGCACTAAAGATTCTACACACAGGACACACAGATGGTACAGAAAAGGCTAGAGTGTATGGACTCCAGGGAGGTTTAGACCATAAGATAAGGTCACCTGACACTGAGATAGATGTTGGTAAGATGGAGAGTGGAGCTTGCTGAGGTGGGAAGTGTCTGAGAGCTGGCATGAGTGCTTTGACAGAATGTAATGTAATCCTGAAGTTCACAGGAAGTCAGCTACACAGGGGAGACTGACCTCCTCTCTACACAGAAAAGCAGGCTCTTGACCGGTGGTCAAACTGGGCTCACATGAAACGGCTACCCATAATGAAAGGTAGCTTGGATTAAACAAATTATACTACTAGACAGTCTAATCTAAAAAAAATGTCTTAACTCTTTGCAGGTGTTTAAAAGGTACCATAATTACGACAGATGTAGTTTTGAAAGCGAATGAGGTGGAAACATTATAATTTCCTTCCTTTGAGCAGACGGAAAACTCTCGGTTTATCTCTTGTCGCTCTTTTGATCCCTTCCAGGTCTGTATCTTATCCTCACTGACATCACCAATATCCTTTCTATTGTGAAATGTTTATCACATCTCGCTGAGGTTAAGATCAAGACTCCTGGAAGTAGATAATGGGATTATCCAGAAACAAGATAAATCTCTAGCTGGAGAGCTATACAATCTGATTAAGGGACACTCAGCATAATCTTCCAGCAGGAAAATGTCTTATACCTTCAAGGCTATTGATATTATAAGCCCGAAATAATGAAATAATCTTGATGTTCCTAAAAGGTGATTCCTTTGATGTCATACTGCACAACTCTAAATTTGCAGACTAAATGAGTATAATTTCTGATATAATTTCTCCCCTGTGATTTTAGAAATCACAACAGAATCTCAGCCTGAAAAGAACGCTAAAGGGGTTATCCAAATTCTGAAACAGCCCCCATGTGTCGAGCCCCTCACAGGTAATATACTTACCCCGCTCCCCTCCTGGTCCCCACACCGCCGCTGTTGCTTCTCCCTGCACACGGATGAAAACATCTGGTGTCGGGGGAAGGCAGCCAATGACAGGCGGGAACAGGGACGAGCCTCCCTAGCGTCACCCACAATGCTAAGGAGGCTCATCCCCACCTGCCATTGGCTGCTCCCCCCGACACCGGATGTTTTCAACCGTGTGCAGGGAGAAGCAGCGGCGGTGTGGGGACCAGGAGGGGAAGTGGGTAAGTATATTACCTGTGAGGGGCCCAGCACACGTGGGGGGGGGTTGAGAAATTGGATAACCCCTTTAAGAATAAAGCAAAAAATAACTTTATTTGTAACCACATCAATAAAATTGGGGCACCTAGACCCACAAAATACCAAAGCAGGCTGTCAGGGTACAAAGGATGGTGAGGGGCATATGTATATATAAAGCCCTCTACCTCACTGCACCCTATTATGTACTCTTTTGGTTGTTAAAGAGTGTGAAAAAATGCCACAACATAAGTGCCTCAACTGCCTGCCTAATCCCATTTAATGGTATGCCTAGGCGCCAGTAGCTATATAATTGCGGCTGTATACGGCACGCAGGTGAGGTCACCGGCAGGTTTGCAGCTGTCAGAACTTTATATTATGTGCCTGACTAGCACTAACGCCGGTGACACTGCTCTCTACCTAGAGACTGGAAACTTGCTCAACGCGTTTCTGCATGGGGGAGATTCTCACGTGTCATCAGGAGCAATATTAGAAGAGTAGTGGCTGCTAAGAGAACACTATCTGCCACTGATGGCGTGCCGACCGCAATATGGGCATGACCAGGCAACAGCCATGTGCATGAGGCCTTACATAGACATTGCAATGCTAAATATTAAAGGGATTATCCCATGAATAATATAAAAAATGAAAATCATACATCATCTAGTAGATGACAATCTCTTTCTAACAAAGCTAGAACCAGCCCTGTACCTCACATGGGTCCAGAGGTATCCCCAGTCATTGCTCCAATTGTTCTACTAGATTTAGTTTAAGCTATCCATGTCCTTTCATAGGATGTGTGTCCTTTCTGATGCAGTTGGTGACAGTTGAAGGATGGAACTGAGCATGTGCTTCCGTCTCAGTGAGCAGGACAGAGAAATTAGAAAAAGAGGAAACAGCAGGTGGCGCTATAGAGATAGATTTCACTAAATAACTCAGTAGCTATAATAAATGTTTAATTACATGCAATTACAAAACTACTCAGATCAAGGTGCTGGTTGGAAATCCGTAGAATATCTTTTCATGGGACAAACCCATTAGTTTCCACAGCATCTCATCACAACAATCTGTGAAAACCACAGATAAAACATGGATGGCATCCATTCTCATAGACCCATAGGCATGAGGGATCTAGACAAAACAGCAAGTGCTTCTGTGGTGTCACCACGGTCCATGGAAAACCACTTACACGTGAATTCAATGGGTACTTGAGGGTCCGTGGAGACCACGAACAACCTACTTCCGTGATTCACTGATGTGTGAAGTGAAAGAAGCCTAAATTTGAGCCAATAACCCTTCAAAAGGATTAATCTAGTCTAGTGGTCTCCAACTTGTGAGTTGTTGCAAAGCTACAACTTCCAGCATGACGTGAAGCACTGAGGGCATTCTCCGTGAGCTATTTTTGCAACAGCTAAAGAGCCACACATTGAGGACGACAAGTTTAGCCCATGTTTTTCTGCCGATACCAGCTTTAAAAAAATCGGATTACAACTATTGAACATACACTGGTAAATCCTTTCCTCTGACCACACACTAAGCTAAATTAATAACCACCAATGATGCCAATTAGGACGGAGGAGAAAGACACGGTAGTAGTACAGTGTTACTTCCATCAGGGCTTCCGTGCAGAGGCCAAGTCTAACTGTTCTTTAATTACATGATTAATTGCTTTATTCTCCAAGTAAAATATTCCACGGAGCTCGCACAAAGGCAGAAAACGAACAGGGGCTAAGAACAATTGCAAAGGTGAAGGTAATAGGGGAGTGTGCCAGAATGAGTGGGCACCACAGAGCTCAAAAATGCTTTCAGTTACACTGGATTAAAACAAACATTGTGATCAATGCAAATAAAGACTTCTTTTTTGGTGCGCCATCGCTTTGCAAGTAACAGCACCCTGGAGCGACCCCACTTTTT
This sequence comes from Rhinella marina, assembly GCA_900303285.1. Classification (NCBI taxonomy): domain Eukaryota; kingdom Metazoa; phylum Chordata; class Amphibia; order Anura; family Bufonidae; genus Rhinella; species Rhinella marina. The sequence goes on along the minus strand of ONZH01014030.1, from coordinate 8,068 downwards.
TAATTCACTGCAGGGGAACCATCAGACCTCTATCTCCCGAGTATATCTCTGTTTGATTGACAGCTGACCCACGGAAGTCATGAGACATTGGTGCAGAGCTCAGGCAAGGGAAAGTATGTGCAATCCAGTCCGAGGTCAGGGCAAGCAGCTCAGGATCAGTACAGAGATCAGTCAGGTCAGGCAGAGAAGGGTCAAATCTGGGAAACAGGCAGCATTCAGTACACAAGCAGACAAATGTATAACTCCACATCTTTTCAGGACACTAGTGGACTAGAACCTATTGCTTAAAGAAGAACTCCCGCAAAAATTTTTATTCCTGACCTGTTAGAAAGGTGCATGATATAATCTGTAGTGATTGTCATTTTCTTATCAGAGGCTGAAATTGAGAGTTTCCACTCTCTTCTTATTGTAGCTGGGTCATGTGACCAACTCCCTGACCTCCAACTGACCCAGGACAGCAAGCCAGTCACTTCTCTATTCATTCCTATGAGACTGAAAGTGAGGCTCCCATAGGAATACATAGAGAATTAGACTTCCTGTCCACACATAAGGTGCTGTGTGAGTTGGTGGGTCTAATTCCTAGTCACATGACACAGATAAGAAACTTCAGGATGATATAACTCAAAAATTCAGCTACTGGTAAGAAAATGACATTCACTACAGATTACATCATGTACATTTCTAGCAGGACATGGAATACATTTTTTTGCGGGAGTTCTTCTTTAAGCATCCTCCTATTGGGCAAGGTGACTTAAAGAGGACCTGTCACCTGTTCTGACATTACATTATCAATACCCCGCACTGTAGAGCATGTTTACTAGATATGATATTGTTAAAGGGTTTCTGTCATCAGGATTTACCATAGTAAACCGAGTGTCATTTGCAATGTGCAAATGACACCTGATGACAGATCTGTATTTTTTATACTGCTCAGTAAAGTAGTTTTTGTGAAAATTCCGTTTTTATAATATGTAAATTACCTCCCCTAGGTGCAGTAGGCGTGAACCCTGCACCTAGTAGCGGCCGTCATTCCTCCTCCGAACCCTCCTCCGTAGCGTTGATTGACAGGGCCAGGCAGCCAGCTCTTTCGGCTCCCGGCCCTGTTCGAGTTCCAAATCCCGCGCCTGCGCATTGCGAATATTGTTTCTGATCCGCTGCTCTGTTACGCTGCATCACAGCCTGGGAGAAGGTGGGCTGTTTTTTTCTCAATGGCAAATTGCGGATCCGCAAAACATGGATACCGGCCATGTGCATTCTGCATTTTGCAGACCACACATGGACCGGCGCTATATAGAGAAAGTCTTTATTTGCATTGATCACAGTATTTCTTTTAATCCAGTGTAACTGACATGCTCTATATTTTTTGTGGGGCTGCGGAACGGAACAACGGATGTGGACGTCACACAGTGTGCTGTCCGCATCTTTTGCGACCCCATTGAGATGAATGGGTCCGACACAAAAAAACACTGCAAGCACCAGATCCCTGCAAAGTCTCATTACAGTCAATGAGGGATGGCGGTACTCCAGTTCTCTCCAGTTATACGGATACGATGAACTCCGGCAGGCTGTTCCTCTGATTTTCCAACCCCATTTGCTCTCCATATCTAGAGGAGTATAAGACACTCTAAGCCGCCTCTGGCGGCGACTAATCTCGGGCATAGGGTTGTCACGATACCAGAATTTTGAGTTCAATACCGATACGTACAAAAGTATCACGATACTCGATACTGATACGATACCTCGCCAAAATAAAGAAGAACCTATTAATATGGAAATTCTGGACATTTTTAGAGCAAAAAATGTTAATAGACGCATGCATTTTCTATTTCAATAATTTTTATTGAAATTTAAACTGAAGAACAGATGCATTGTTCAGCATTCAAAAGGAAATGCATAACAGATAACTATAATCAGATTCCAGAACATATAGAAGGGCTCAGTGTGCTGCCTAACAGCACGGCTTTATAAGGTGGGACTTGGACCGCTCTAAAGGACACGGAGGGGCTCAATGACAGATGAAGAAGAGTGGAGGCTGCGCCACAAGCACCAGGAGGATGGAGATCATTAGTAAAGATACACCTACTCAGTACAGCCAATGCACCCTTGTGCACTCTCATTACCTTTTTAGTGTCTCATCCTTGCTGCCAGCCCTGAGGACAAGGAGGGATGACTGATACCTGTAGTGTCTTGCACACCCCAAGATTGTACAAGTTAGTTACCATCTCCAATTCTGCTTTATCTATGGCAACAACAACAATCAGGCCACATTTGCTCCCTGCTTTGTTTTCTTAAGGGGTTCTTGAGAATCCATAGAGCATAGAGAGGGCCTCATTGACACACCCCCAAACTATCCTTAACTTATTGCCATTCCACCCCTCCTAGCATCAGGTCTCAGGGTGCCTTCACACGTAGCGTGTTTAGCAGCGGGTCCAGTCCACCTAACCCACTACACATTTTTCACCCATTGCGATACATTAAAGCACGAAAAACCCGCAGATTAGCCGATACTTTTCATGCTCAATGGGTGAAAAATCCGCAGGCGGTTAGGTGCGGGAAACCCACTGAACTGGACCCACTGCTAAACACGCTCCGTGTGAAGGCACTACGGCAATGACAATCAAATGCCTAAACGTTTGGTTTGTCTGCGCCGCCGCCTCCCTGCCCCTTCTCTCTGCCCCCTTGGTTCCTGTGTGCGCCACCCTGGCCCTTGTCTGCGCCCCCAGCCCTTATCTGTGCCCCCTTTTTCTGTGCCTCTCTGGCCCTTGTCTGTGCCACCCTGGCCCTTATCTGTGCGCCCCTCACCCCCCCAGACCTTGCTTTTGACCCTGCTCTGTGCACCACCCTGGCCCTTTCAATGCAGCCCCTGGCTCTTATCTGCGCCCCTTTGGCTGTGCCTACCTGGCCCCTGTCTGCACCCCTGGGATCTGGCCCTTGTCTTTGTATGCCTCTTCCTGGTCTGCGCCCCTGGGCCCTTATCTGTGCCCCACTTCCTCTTTGTCTGCGCCTCTCTGGTTCTTGTCTCTGCTGCCCCCTGTGTGCGCCACCCTGGCCCTTATCTGTGCACCCCTCACCCCCCCTTCCCCCCAGGACCTTGCTTGTGACCCTGCCCCTTACCCCTTATCTGTGCGCCACTGGCCCTTTTCAGTGTAGCCCCTAGCCTTATCTTGGTCCCCCAAGCCTTGTTTGCACAGGTGTACTGTGACATCACTGTGCTTATTATTCCTGGACTGTGACATCGCAGTGTTTATTATCCCTGTACTGTGACATCACTGTGTGTATTATCCTTGGACTTTGACATCACTGTGTTTATTATCCCTGTACGGTGACATCACTGTGTTTATTATCTCTGTACTGTGACATCACTGACATCACTGTGTTTATTATCCCTGTACGGTGACATCACTGTGTTTATTATCCCTGTACGGTGACATCACTGTGTTTATTATCTCTGTACTGTGACATCACTGTGTTTATTATCCCTGTACGTGACTCACTGTGTTATTATCCCTGTATGGTGACATCACTGTGTTTATTATCATCTGTGTTACTGTGACATCACTGTGTTTATTATCCTGTACTGTGACATCACTGTTGTTTATTATCTCTGTACTGTGACATCACTGTGTTTATTATCCCTGTACTGTGACATCACTGTGTTTATTATCCTGTACGGTGAATCACTGTGTTTATTATCCCTGTACAGTGACATCACAATGTTTTTTTATCCCTGTACAGTGACATCACTGGTGTTTGTTATCCCTGTACTGTGACTGTGACATCACTGTGTTTATTATCTCTGTAACTGTGACATCACACTGTGTTGTGTATCCCTGTACAGTGACATGCGCTGTGTTTATTATCTCTGTACTGTGACATCACTGTGTTTATTATCCTGTGTACTGTGACGTGTGAACCATCACTGTGTTTATTATCCCTGTACGGTGACATCACTGTGTTTATTATCCCTGTACAGTGACATCACAATGTTTATTATCCCTGTACAGTGACATCACTGTGTTTGTTATCCCTGTACTGTGACATCACTGTGTTTATTATCCCTGTACAGTGACATCACTGTGTTTGTTATCCCTGTACAGTGACATCGCTGTGTTTGTATCCCTGTACAGTGACATCGCTGTGTATTATCCCAGTGCAGGAAGAGGTAAGTGATCTGTGTTTGTGTGTTTGTTTTCTATTTTTCAGGGTCATGAATGCGGAGGACTACGTCGGATTTGGTGGACTACGTCGGACCAGCTTTTTTTTTTTTTTTAATAAAATGGTCAAACAGGGGTCTGGGGGAGTGTTTATTTCAATAAAATGTTTTATACTTGTGTGTGTGTATTTTTTTTACAATACTACAGTTTTAGTAATTATGGCTATCTACAGACGGCCCTGATTACTAATACTGGGCTTAGTGCTTGCCGGTATGGCAGGCCAGCACTAACCCCAACATCTATTACCTTGGCACCCACTGCCACCAGGGGTGCCGGGAAGAGCAGGGTACCCGCAGGACCGGACCTTCTAAATTGAGGGTCTGGCTCTGGGGCGGCTGCAGGCTGGTACCTTTAGGCTGGGAAGGGCCAATAACCGTGTCCCTTCCCACCCTGGTAGTGCCAGGCTGCCGCTGCTGGTTGTATCTGGCTGGCGAAGGAAAAAAGGGGGGGACCCCACGCTATTTTTTTACAAAAATAATTAAATAATTTTTTAAAAAATGGAGTGGGGTCCCCCTTTTTTTCCTTCGCCAGCCAGATACAACCAGCAGCGGCAGCCTGGCACTACCAGGGTGGGAAGAGACACGGTTATTGGCCCTTCCCAGCCTAATGGTACCAGCCTGCAGCCGCCCCAGAGCCAGACCCTCAATTTAGAAGGTCCGGTCCTGCGGGTACCTGGCTCTTCCCGGCACCCCTGGTGGCGGTGGGTGCCGAGGTAATAGATGTTGGGGTTAGTGCTGGCCTGCCATACCGGCAAGCACTAAGCCCAGTATTAGTAATCAGGGCCGTCTGTAGATAGCCGTAATTACTAAAACTGTAGCATTGTAAAAAAAACATACACACACACAAGTATAAAACATTTTATTGAAATAAACACTCCCCCAGACCCGTTTGACCATTTTATTAAAAAAAATTTAAAAAAAGCTGGTCCGACGTAGTCCACCGAATCCGATGTAGTCCTCTGCATTCACGACCCTGAAAAATAGAAAACAAACACAGACCACTTACCTCTTCCTGCACTGGGATAATACACACAGCGATGTCACTGTACAGGGATAACAAACACAGTGATGTCACCGTACAGGGATAATAAACACAGTGATGTGACAGTACAGAGATAATAAACACAGTGATGTCACTGTACAGGGATAATAAACACAGTGATGTCAAAGTCCAGGGATAATACACACAGTGATGTCACTGTACAGGGATAATAAACCTCAGATCAACACATTGTGCCCCCATCAGACCTCAGGTCAGCGTCTTGTGCCCCCATCAGACCTCAGATCAGCGTCTTGTGCCCCCATCAGACCTCAGATCAACACAATGTGCCCCCATCAGAGCTCAGGTCAGCGTCTTGTGCCTCCATCAGACCTCAGGTCAGCGTCTTGTGCCCCCATCAGACCTCAGGTCAGCGTCTTGTGCCCCCATTCAGAGCTCAGGTCAGCGTCTTGTGCCTCCATCAGACCTCAGGTCAGCGTCTTGGTGCCCCCATCAGACCTCAGATCAACACAATGTGCCCCATCAGAGCTCAGGTCAGCGTCTTGTGCCCCATCAGACCTCAGATCAACACAATGTGCCCCCATCAGACCTCAGGTCAGCGTCTTGTGCCCCCATCAGACCTCAGATCAGCGTCTTGTGCCCCCATCAGACCTCAGATCAACACAATGTGCCCCATCAGACCTCAGGTCAGCGTCTTGTGCCCCCATCAGACCTCAGATCAACACAATGTGCCCCCATCAGAGCTCAGGTCAGCGTCTTTGTGCCTCCATCAGACCTCAGGTCAGCGGTCTTGTGCCCCCATTCAGACCTCAGGTCAGCGTCTTTGTGCCCCCATCAGACCTCAGGTCAGCGTCTTGTGCCCCATGGCCCCATCAGACCTCAGGTCAGCGTCTTGTGCCCCCCTCAGACCAGCGTCCTGTGGCCCCCCTCAGACCTCAGATCCACACAATGTGCCCCATCAGACCTCAGGTCAGCGTCTTGTGCCGCCCTCAGACCAGGGTCTTGTGCCCCCTCAGACCAGCGTCTTGTGGCCCCCCTCAGACCTCAGATCAGCCCACCCAGCCACTTTAAAAAAAGCATACTTACCTGTTCTGGCCGCCGCTGTCCTCAGGCTCCCCGCTCCACTGTCCTTCCCTGCCGGCGCAGCACTATGACCTGACGCTGCGTCAGGTCATAGTGCGCGCTGGCAGGGAAGACAGTGGAACGCTGAACCTGAGGACAGCGGCGGCCAGAACAGGTAAGTATGCTTTTTTTAAAGTGGCTGGGAGGGCTGATCTGAGGTCTGAGGGGGGCGCGGGGCCCCCCATGAAATCATTGGAGCGGGAGCCTGGAGCAGTAGCTTCAGGTGCTCCAATTATAATCCGGCCCTGGCAGCGTGGCAGATATTAGAACATGGCAACCGCATTAAAGTGATGCGCGCGCCATGTTCTATGTATCGGACGGCAAGAAAACTCGGTATCGAGCTTCGGTACCTGCATTAGGTACCGAAACCGTACCGAGTTTTCGATATATCATGCAACACTACTCGGGCATGTTGAAAATCTGAAGGTACGGCCACACTTAGCCACAGCCAAAATCAGGAGTGGACCATAAAGAAGAGGTATGAATGACAGACACGCCTTCTCTTCTTTTGACTTCTGTATTGGTTTTAGCTTTGAAAATTGCATCAAGAAATTTGAACATGTGGTTGTACTGTAAACCTTTTTTCTCCCAGGAGAAAGAGTCAGGACACTCCCATAAACATTAGGTGGTCAGTCGACACTCATATAATGTGCATGGGACCTGTCACCTCTAGAAGTTTAAAAATTGCCAGCAGTCTGCAATAAAGGTCCAACTATTACTGGTGTCTTTATAATAATCATATATTGTGTCTGTGAGCCAGCAATATGCATTAGCTTTCTAAGCAAAGAAAAAAAAATCTAAAAGCCCTGTGATATCTACATACAAGGCTGACAACTTACCTCCAGACTATAGACTTACCATAGTGAGAAGAGTGGTTTTCTAAACTTATAAAGCTAATACATATTACTGGTATCTTTATAATCATATACTGTGCCTGTGAATAAAGCAGTAATATATATTAGCTATCTAAGCACACAAAATCTCTATTCTCAACATGGTAAGGCTATAGTAAGTAGGGTATATGATATGTACTTGCAAGAGTCAAGCTCTGCCTTCATCATGCTGTTGTTTAGACCTGCCAATCAAGGGGAGGGGAGTGTGCAGAGCACAGCAAGTGTTACAAAAGCAGTGCTCCAGGGACTCAGTCCAGTCCCCTGGTGCTCCAACTCGTTAATTTGTGTATGAATAAAAACCCAAATATCTTTCCAGCTGTTTAACATACCATAGTAACATAGTTTATAAGGCCGAAAAAAAGACATCTGTCCATCCAGTTCGGCCTGTTTTCCTACAAGTTGATCCAGAGGAAGGCAAAAAAACCCTGTGAGGTAGAAGCCAGTTTTCCCCACTTTAGGGAAAAAAATTCCTTCCCGACTCCAATCAGGCAATCAGAATTACTCCCTGGATCAACAACCCCTCTCTAGTAACTATAACCTGTATATTATTACCTCCAAAATACATCCAGGCCCCTCTTGAACTCTTTTAGTGAACTTACCATCACCACCTCCTGAGGCAGAGAGTTCCATAGTCTCACTCTTTACCGTAAAGAATCCTCTTCTATGTTTGTGTACAAACCTTCTTTCCTCCAGACGCAGGGATGTCCCCTCGTCACAGTCACAGTCCTGGGGATAAATAGATCGTGGAGAGATCTCTGTACTGACCTTTGATATATTTATACATAGTTTTAGATCTCCCTCAGTCGTCTTTTTTTCTAAAGTGAATAAGCCTAATTTTGA